>BHFT01004072.1:0-26812 GCA_004320025.1 Laticauda laticaudata
CTTTAACCTTAAACTGTCTACTATTGACCTCACCCCTTTCCTAAGAGGTCTGTAGGGAAGTGCATAAGCACACCAACATGCCTGCCATCCCTGTCCTATTATTTCTTTTATTTTTATTTTTCTTATATGTATCCATGTATTCATAACTATGTTTTTACTTATACCTATTTTCTTGTAAGCAATTGATAAAAATAAATAAAATAAAATAAATAAATAAATAAATAAATAAATAAAATGTGAAGTGATTTTTTTCATTGTAATATGAGTATCATCCAGTTTGAACCTTTCAGTGAAGGCCAGGGAAATCTCCTTCTCCTTGAACATCAGCATCAGGGTTGAAATGAAACATTCTCCCTTCTCATCTTCAGGGGCCACCAGGCCAACCCAGTTCCACTGGAAATACAGGAGCAGCTGGACTAAATCCACATACTGATGAAATTCCTTTTAATTTCATCAGTATGTGGATTTAGGAAAAATAATTTTCCTACTAATCCATAAGAAGGAAGGATAAACTCTTCTCTCTCCTAGAGAAGACTCAAATCCAACACCAAGCTCGAAAAAGAGAAATTAATCTTTCAAAGAAAAGTTAAAGGTTTTTGGTGACATTGGAGGTCACTATTCTGTGATATATAACCCTGCCAGTCTGGTTAACTGAGTGAGTGGCAAGGTGAACTTCTATCCTTCTTAGGAAGAGCCACCAGCTATAGGTTTTGACTAGTTGTGATCACTGAGAGAAAAAGAGCAAGAAAAACTAAAATGTATCCCAGGGTGTCTTGATAGTCAAGGAAGTGGATCTTCTTGGCAATGCATTGGTCCTTGTCCTTGTTGGGATATTGGTCTTCTGGGGAGAGTTCACAGTGAGCTCCATTTGAAATCAAAAGTCTTTGTCTAAGGATTTCTTGAGCAACTACCATATACATTATCCTTCCCACAGTGATGATATGGTTGTCAGCTTTCTTCTGTTATCCTACTTACAAAGGAAGTGATGAAATAACCTACTGTGTTATTTATGGGGCTTCAAAAAGGGCAAATCATCCTTAATTCCTGATGATCTTGGGGATAGGTTAGCCAGAGACAAGGTTAACTTCAGTTCCAGTTATCTACTCAATGGGCAATATCATCACTTCTGTAGCTTTCAGTTTGAGACACTCACCTGTTTTCTTCCGCCACTTTATACTATAGAAAACTGATAGATCTGTTACCTGGAACACTGTTTTGTTTCTATGTGGATTATATGTTGGTAATCTCTGCCTTGTCATCTCTGCTTTGCACTTCAAATCTGTTCGTTCAGGCTATTTTTGCCCCCTCCTGCTCTAAGAGACATACAGTACATATAGCAGGTCTATCTCCTCAGGGATAGTGCTGACAGAAGAACTGCATCTTTAATAATAAAAATTAAATCTTGAATACCCTTCATGCTCCTTCAGAAAATGATAGGATATTGGTTTCCCAATCTAATGATACCATAGGAGTGGTAACAGGAATTACAGATTTATAAATTGTGGCTTTAAATTGTTCTGCATGGAATTAATGAGGATAGGGAAAGGAGGCCTGTGCAGCCAGGAGAGTTTAGATCTGTGAACTGAAGGGTTCTTTTGAAAAATATGAGTGCATGTCAATTTTATGCAAAATATTATTTATCAATAATAACAAAACATATTTTGATCTACTGAATGGCTTCCTTGATTCTGGAAGGTTTAGATTTGATGTGTGCTTACTTGTCTGATTAGAATAGTTCCTTCTGGACAAGCATCACATTGGTAGCAGCAAAACTTTTCACCCTTTGGCTTCTCCCTCCTGCATGGCACCACTTTATGCCACACCTGGCAAAAGGGATGTTCTAAAAGAAAAGATAAATATTTGAGATGATCTTAATGGAATGGAATGGAATGGAATAGAATAGAATGGAATGGAATGGAATGGAATGGAATGGAATAGAATAGAATAGAATAGAAATAATAGAATAAAGAATAGATAGATGTGTAGAATAGAAATAGAATAATATTTCATTGTCCGAGGGTGGTTGACACACAAGGAATCTGTCTTTGGTGCATAAGCTCTCAGTGTCACAAATGCTATAAGTGATAAATCATGATCATTGTCATAAAAAGCAAGTAAAGGCCTGTCACACTGCCAACGGATGCAAAACATTAGTAAAAAGGACACAACGGACAAGCAAATGTTCCATCCGTTGTTATCCGCTCTCAAAAGGGGCAAAATTTGCATAACCGGAGCGGATAACAGGAAGGAAGCGACGCGGGGAGGACGCAGGGCGTATGGAAAGCGGATGTGGATTGGAAGCCCAGCGGATGGAAATGGATGGGAGCGGATGGCACATCCACAGGCTTTTGGGGGGCCTCAGCAAAGTGGATGTGGAACGGATACAGCGGATGCAGAGCAGATGCAGAGCAGATGAAGCGGATGCACAGCGGAAGCCTAGCGGATGCACAGCGGAAGCTGAACGGATCCGAACATTATTGCGCATGCAGGGGGGATGCATTGCGTAAGCCACGCGGATATAAAGGGAAGCAGCTCGCATGTGGCCAGCATTCGGAGGAAAGACCTGCTGCTGGATACATCGAGTCCTTGCCTGCCTGCTGCATGCATGCCTGCAAGCCTCCAAGCCTCCTGGCCAGCCTCCCTGCCAGCCTTGCTCTCTGCCTGCCTGCCAGCCTTGCTGCAGCCTGCCTTCCAGCCTCCCTGCAGCCAATCTGCCTGCCAGCCTTGGTGCCTGCCTGCCTGCCTGCCTTCCAGCCAGGCTTCCTGCAGCCTTCCTGCAGCCTTGGTGTCTGCCTGCCTGCCAGCCTCCTGCCAGCCTCCCTGCAGCCAGCAACCCACAACCATGGGAAGAAGCGAAAGCTCAGCAACCTGCCGCCATCCCTGGCAAGAGGTATGGGCCCCTCCTGCCCCTGTCCTTGACTCTGCTTCTGCCTGGGGCTTCTGCTGCTCAGGCTCGCTCTTCTGGTGCTGGAGCTTCTGCTGAAGCTGCTCCTGGCGGTGGTGCTTCTGCTGCGTACTCTGCTGAAGCTGCTGCTGGTCCTGCTCGTCCTGCTCGTGCTCCTGGACTTGCTCGTCCTGCTGTCCTTGCTCGTGCTCCTGGTCTTGCTCGTCCTGCTCGTGCTCCTTGTCTGCTCGTGTTGCTTGCTGCTGCTCGTGCTCTGGTCTTGCTGGCGCTGCTGGTGCTCACTATGCTGCTGATGATCTGGTCCTGCTGGTGCTGCTGGTGCTGCTGCTGTCTGCTGATGATTATCTGCTGCTGCTGCTGCTGATGATGATGGATGATTATGATCCTGCTGGTGATGATGATGATGATGATGATGATGATGATGATCCTGCTGGTGCTGCTGCGCTGCTGGTGGTGTGGAGGAGCAGCCCTACTACTGGGAGCCCCTTTGATGAGGGCCCATCTGTCCTGCCAAAGGGAGGAGAAGGGTATGCGACAATGGGAGAGGAGGCAGTACTTTATTGAGGAGGAACACGAGGATGAGGTGTGGAATGGTTGAGAGAGAATGACTATTGTGGGAAGGGACACCAGCTGTACAGGGACACCAAAAGGAAGCAGGCTGCTTGGAGAGAGAAGGCAGAGAGTCTGGGCTACACATTGGATGTGCTCCTCGGCTGGTGGAAGCACATGCACACCTGGTACGGAAGCTGCACCTGAAGAAATCTGGCCAGGCCACGGTTAAGCTGACGAACAGAGAAACCTATGTCATGCAGGTGCAGCTTCCTGAAGGGTGAGATCCACCACTGAGGAGCACCAGGAGCCCTCTACACTACCTTCTCTCTCTGGCAGCTGCTGAGAGCCAGTCCTCCTCCTGGCCGAGAGTCAGTCCCTGTCTCCAGGCAGGTTTCTGTGAGCGTGCCACGGTGGAGAACCCGCGGACAGGTGTTGTTAACATGGTGGAGTGCATGGAGTACTCCCTGGTGCGGTGGGAGAAAGGAGACATCGCGTCACCACACACAAGCCGCTACCCGCATCACCCCCCCAGCTCCACCTCACAGAAAAGCAAGAGAACCAGACACAGGAGGGGCGAGACCACACTGTCCTGCTGGAGATCAGGGACACCATCCGCACCAGCATAGATCTCCTCTCTCACTGCGTCCACACCGACTCCTCATCCTCCAACGCAAGCCTTCCTCACCTATGTCAACCAGGCCCTCAGGGACATGGCGGATCCCAGTACCAGGTGGTGAAGTACCAGATCACGGAGCTGCTTCACAACCCTCCAGACCCAGAGAAACCTGCTCCCACCCAGTCCAGGTCTGCTCCTCCAACCCAGTGATGTCCCTCCATATCAAGGCTTCCCACAGACCTCACCTACCAGGGCTACGGCTACCAGGAGGTTCAGCAGCACAGGCAGCAGCCCTTCCCGTCTGTTTGCACGGGTTGCACTGATGCCAGCATGCCAATGATGCCACCGGATGACAGCGATCCACCCACACACCGATGCCACCCACGCCAGTCCTCACCCAGCTGCAGACAGAACAGCCCACTACACTACTCCTTCCTCCACCCAAGCAGTCCGCCTCAGTACATTGTCATCAGTACTGGGGCTGACACCCATGGCATGGAGGAGAGGACCTCTCAGATCATGGGTCTGAGCCAGCTGTGCGAGAGCTTTCTCAACACACCTCCCCTGTTGTCCTCTCGGGGCCAAGGCACCCCAGTGGTGCTTCAGACAGCACTGCAGCAGCACCCACCTCCACAGCACTGGACCCTCACCCCTGAGACTGGGCACACCTCCGAGTGACCAAGAGGAGTGCCAGAGACTGGCTGGCTGAACTACCTGTGGACTTTATTTGGACACTTGACTTGGGTCATTTGTTTATAGCTTCTTGTTCAATAAAGTCTATCTTTGATTCACACACTTGCTTCATTTCTTTTTTTTAATAAAGTCTTGGTGGAAACTTTTAGAAATGGTTTAAGCCTTTGCATGCTTGTGGGGATGGGTTAAGATAGCATGGGTGGGCAGGGATACTGTGGAATGAGGCAGGGATACTTTTGGGATGGCTAATAGCTGTGGGGATAGATAAACCTCCAGTGCAAGCATAGTGGGACTGTATGGTCCACCCTCCAGGTGCCACAACTTTGGCCTTTATTATCATAACAATGTAATAATCATCCACACATGTCAACACAAACACAACTCTTTATTAAATGCCCTGATCGTTGTGGCCCACCCAACATACATGGCCCAATCTCATCAGTGTGATGAGACAGGCTGAAGGAAGCATCCATTAATCATCTACCATCCTGTCTTGCCACTCCACCGCTTCCAGCTGGGAGTTTGCACCAGTGTTCAGGTGGTTGCACTGCTTTCTTCCCTTCACGTGAGGCTCTGTTGGGGCCTTGCACATCCTCAGTGTCTATCAGGTTTTGCCCTTGCCTCCATTCCCTAGGCTCCATGTCCCATTGCCTTGTTGGAGTCCATGAGCCTGTTCTGCAACACTGGTAGCGGGTGCGCATGAGATTTGCAGGATGCAGCAAGATTCCATGATCCTCCTCACGGTTCTGGGCAATGCTGCATGGTGGTGAGAAGTACCTGGACCTGTTGGCCAGGATGCCAAAGGCGTTCTCCACACCCGCCTTGCCTGGACAGCCTGTAGTTGAAGATCCTCTCTTCCACAGGTCAGGAGTCTGGAAGTTTAGGGCTCGTGAGGTAGGTTTTGAGGGAGAAGGCGTCATCCCCCACGATGAAGTAGGGCACATCTTGCGTGTCGTTGGTCAGGGGGTCTGGATCTGGGTAGGCCACGATGAGGTTGCGTTCCAGCCCCTCCTTGAGGTCACTGGCGTTGTATACCTGGGCATCTGACCATGACCAAGAAATAACCAAGAAATTCTATGAAGCCAGATGAGTGGAAACTCTTGGGGCAGGGCAATTCATATGTGGTCCATGTGGACCAGAGCATCCCTTCGTGCCCAATGGGATCTTTGTTAGTGATGACTTTACAAGAAGATTCTGAATGATTTAAGAAGAATGTTTGTGCTAGATGTCCATTAGAAATATACATTAAGAGTGGGTTTCTAAGCTTGAAGAAAGTTCATTGGGGAAGGGAAAGTCTTTGAAATCAATCAATCCCCTGTTTAGTTGGATTATGTCAGCAAGTTTTGGAGCAGAAGGAAGAAGAGACCTGATAAGTCATCAGTTGAGATGGGGCAATGGGAGAAGATGGCAAGGAAGTGAATGGCAGTAGGCAAAAAGTAGAACAGCTTAATTCATTCTTTACACCCGCCTACATGCAAAAGGAAAACAATACCCCAACCTACCAAAAGTAGAACCATAAAAACATACTAGGAGTGCATGTCCAAATAGGTAAGAAATGTTAAGAAACACTTGTCCACTCTAGATTAGTTCAAATCACCAGGACCAGATGGTTTACACCCCAGAATTCTGAATTAGCTGGAAGATGTGATCCCAGAATCACTGAACTATATCTTCAAAGATCCTGGAGCACTGGGGAATTACCAAAAGATTTGGAAAAGTGCTGGTGAGATTCCCATCTTCAAAAAAGGAGGAAAAAATGGATCCAGGAAATTACAGACCTATCAGTCTGCCCTCAATATCTGTGAAGATCCTGTAAAAGATTATCAGGCAACAAATCAGGGAACATCTAGAGGCAAGCAAAGTTATAACTAGATACCAACATGTATTTGTCAAAAACATATTATGCCAAACAAAACTTATTGAATTCTTTGATAAAATGACAAAATTATTGGACCAGCAAAATGCTGTGGGCATAGTATGCTAGGTCCTCAGTAAAGCATTTGACAAAGTTGACCACAACCTACTACTTGATAAGAGAGGCAAATGTGGAATAGACATTGTCGTCATCAAAGGGATTTGTAACTGGCTGATATAGCACATTCAACATATAGTCCTCAATGGAACTACATCAGAGGGAAGTATACAGTCAGTTACAAGTATACCTTGTAACTTATACCTAAGTATACCTTAGGTTTCCCAAGTTTCTTTCTTGGGTCCAGTATTCTTCGACATCATCATCAATGCTTTAGATGAGATAATACATGGGGATCTCATCACATTTGCAGATTAAAACAAGCTAATGGGAATAGCCAACACTTTAGAAGATAGGCTCAAGATCAAGAAAGATCTCAGGGGACTTGAACATTGGGCCTTTACCCCCTCCAAAAAAAAGGCAAGACAATTCTTTCTCTTTTCCTTTCCCTTCATCATTTCCCCACTATTTTCATTTTATATTTTGATAAGTTTATGAAAATTATATTTTAAAAAAGAAGGCCATTTGTTTTATGCAAAGGAAAGCATCCCCCTTCAGCATCTTTACAGTACTGGTACCAATGTGTTTTGGCCACCAGTGGAGGGCCCAATTAGGTTGTCAGAGAGCACATCTGTTGGATTCAAAGGTGTTTTTTTCAAGAGGCAACTGGATTTCCTGGCTTTTCTTTGAGGACATTTCGCTTGTCACCCAAGAAGCTTCTTCTGCTCTGACTGGATGGTGGGAAATGTATTTATACTCCTTTCAGACAGCTGGTCATTTGAATTCTTTTAGGGAGTTATTGAGGCCATAAAATCTCCACACACATTTGCATTACTCAGGTGACCCTGAGGACACAGATAAACTGCCAGGTGGGATTAAACACATTGAGGGAAGAGAAGAGATCTATTCAACTGTTCCAGAGATCAGAATCTGGATCAAAGGGTTCAAGTAGAAGAAAGGCTAAAGGGTGGAAAAGTTATTGATTGCTTCAGCAGGTGGAAGAGAGGGCTGGTCAGCAGTCACAATCCTCTGTCATCTGGATTTTGCACTAGAAGCTCTGGATCTCCCAGCCTGTTGTCCAATGACCCTGATGTGTTTTTTGTGACTGTTTTCCAGCTGGAGAATCATGCAGGCCCTCATTTACCTCTTCATGGCATTGGTTGTCCTTTACCATGTGAGTGCCAACTTTCCCTACTTCTGTTGGTCATTGTCAAAAGAAAACGTTGGTCATGTGTAATGCAGGGTGTGAAATTCTCTGTCTTCCACCTCCAAATATTTAATGAAACATTTTTGTTTAGCAAAAAAGGGGCCATTTTTCAACTCTTTCCAATATCTTAGTGACTGCAGATGTTTTGTGGTCTCGTTTCCCTTCCACCATCCCCTTCATGTCAGGTCTAAAGAAATGTTGGTGGGCTGGTATGATGTGACTCCTAATGAATGGTGTCTTCTTGCAGAAACCCTGGTCCTGGAACATCCATGGATGCTGCATTGGGTACCTGCAGCAGGTAAAGGCTAGGTCCCACTGGCCAACGGATGCAAAACGTATGCAAAAAGAACACAGCGGATGAGCAAAATTTGGGGGGTGGCTCCATCCGGTGTTATCTGCTCCAAAAAGTGGCCCAAATTTGCATAAACAGAACAGAAAAGAATGGAAAGGAACGGACGGGGGTAGTATGTAGCGGGGATGTTAAGCGGATGTTCACTGGAAGCCTAGCGGATGGAAGCGGATGACACATCCGAAGGGCTTCCGGGGGAAAATTGCGGATGCATCACGGACACCTATAGGAAGCAAAGCGGATGCACAGCGGATGCGTAGCAGACGCAAAGCGTTCACTGTGCATGTGGGGAATATGAATTGCGTCGGCTCCACGGATGTAAAAGGATGCAGCTTGCACGCAGTCAGCATTCAGAGGAAAGACGTGCTGCCACAGACATCTTTAAATAACACCATGGTTCATCAGTCAGGGAAGAAGAGAAAGCCTGTGCCTACTCCTGCCAGCCGTGGCAAGAAGGACAGAACCACATCCACCCTGGCAGACCTTAAGCTGCTGTGCTGGTGCTTGCTGGTGTGCTAATGTGCTGGTGCTGCTAGTGCTTCTACTGCTGTGAGTGCTGCTGGTGTGCTGTGCTTGCTGGTGCTCTCCTGCTAGTGTGCTGCTGCGTGGTGCTGCTGGTGCTCTCCTGCTGCTGGTGCTTCTCCTGCTGGTGCTGCTGCTGGTCTGCTGGTGCTTCTCCTGCTGCTGAGTGTGCTGGTGCTGCTGCTGTGGTGGACCAGCCCCAAGCCCTCAAGCCTGCTGGTGAAGCCCTCAAGGCCTGCTGCTGAAGGCCTGCCGAGGGAAGAAGAGGCAAGGCAAGGAGAAACGGGAGAGAGAACAGTACACCGTTTCTGAGGAGCATGAGTGGGAGGTGCTTGAATGGCTAGGGGAATGAGTACCTCTGGAGAAAGGGCCACAGACTTTATCACAACACCAAGAAGAAGAGGTAGCTTGGAGAGACAAGCGAGAGAGCCTGGTGCTACCTGCGGATGTCCTCCTGGGGTGGTGAAGCACATGCACACCTGATAGGCAAGCTACACTAAGAAATCCGGGCAGGCTGGTCAAGCTCACTGACTGGGAGATGTATGTCAATGCGCAAGTGCAGCTTACTGGAGGTGAGATCCACCACCGAGGGCAGCCCCTCTGAAACCCCTCTCCCTCAGACAGCCCACAGACAGCCAGTCCTCTTCCAAGAGACAGCTTCCCTGTCCAGGCAGGTATCTTCGAGGCCCCATGGCAGAGACCCCCCCAACAGCTGCACTCCTCATGCGGAGGACTTGGAGATCCCCTGTCACAAAATGGAGCAAGAAGCAGCAGCACCAGAGACCAACCTACATCCACCACACCAGCTCCACAGGATGCAGGCAGAGAGGCAGACTGAGGGCCAGAGCCACACTGTCCTGTTGGAGATAAGGGAACACAATTAAGACAGCACAGGACTTCTCTCTCAGCTGGTCCCAGAGTGACAAAAATCCTGGACTGGAAGCCTTCATCACCTCATGAGCCAGACCCTCATGGACCTGCCCGAGCCCAATACCAGGTGATGAAGCAAAAGATAACAGCAGTTCTGCACAACCCTCAAAGCCCGCTAACCTGCTCCGACCCAGTCCAGTCTGCTTCTCCAACCCAGGTGACGTCACAGCCTTCCACAGCTTTCAAACAGCCCTCACCTACCAAGGCTACGACTACCAGGACTTCCCACAGCAGAAACAGCCCTTCCAGTCCAGGGCCCAGGTTCATCGCATGCACAGATGCACACCTCGCCCAGCTGCAGACCAGACAGGCCCCACTACACTCCTCCTTCCTCACCCCACAGCCAAGCCTTCAACAGACAATCTTCACAATCTTGTGCTGACATCAGGTACTTTAGATGAAGGGCTTCAACCTCACGGGACTGAGTCAGCTCTCTGAGAGCTTCCTGAACACGACCATTCCCTATTGTACTCTTGGGCCAAGCACCTCAATGGTGCCTCAGACAGCACTCAGCCACAGCACCTCCACAGTCCCTGCCCGCTTAACATGAGACCATGGACATGCCTCAGAGTGACTGAGAATAGTGCCAGAGACTGAGTTTTACCTTTCCACTTTATCTTTGCTTAAGCATTTTACTTGGTTCATTTTGCTTTTTTAATAAAGTCATGCATTTTACTTAAAAATTATTAATAAAGGTTATTTTACTTAACACACTTGGTCTTTTTTTTTACTTAATAAAGTGTGATGAAAATTTGAAAAAAATGGTTAATCCTTTGCATGCTTGTGGTGTGGGTAGGATAGTTGTGGGATAGATAAACCTCCAGTGCAAAAATAGTGGGACTGTATGGTCCACCCTCCCAGCTGCCACACATATGGCCCTTTTTATCAGTAACAGTTTATTCATTGATCAACACATTTCAAAATAAAACAAAGCTCTTTAATCCCTATTCATTGTAGGGCCACTCAACATACATGGCACAAATCTCATCAGTGTTATGAAACAGGGTCAGGAAGCATCACATTAACTCATTATCATCCGTCTTGCCACCACACTGCTGATGCGGGGTTGCCAGTGTCTCAGGAGGTTGCGCTGCTTCTTGCCTTCACAGTGAACTCTGTTGGGCCTTGTACATCCACAGGGATATCAGGTTCATCCTGCTCATTCACCAGCTCCATGTCCCATTCTTGTGATGGATCCTAAGTCTGTTCTGCAACACTGGGTAGCGGGTGCAATGAGATTGTGCGGGATCAGCAGCTCCAGATGCTCCTCACAGTCTGTGGGTATGCTGCATGGTGGTGAGAAGTATCTGGAAACCTGTTGCCAGGATGCCAAAGGCGTTTCCTCACCACCCAGTTTGCCCTGGACAGCCTGTAGTTGAAGATCCACGGCTCTGGAAGGTGTAGGCGTTCATGAGGTTGGTTCTGAGGGGGAAGGCGTCATCCCACGATGAAGTAGGGCACATCTTTGTGTCATTGGGTAGGGGGTCTGATTGAAAACCATGCATGAGGTTGCGTTCCAGCCATGCTTGAGGTTGCTGGAATTGTACTCTGCTAATCTGAAGCTACCATTTGGCTGAAGCATCGATGTAATGACTTTGTAGTAGCATACATGGCAAAGAGAACGATACTGAAGAACGCCTTGTAGTGTAATAAAGCTGGACCCTGAGTTTGGGCTGGAGTTTTGCAGGGCCATGATGCTTCCCATCTATGGCGTCAACAAGTGTGGGAAAGTTCTCACGTTATCCACGCTGCAACTTTCTCGCACTTTGTCCCTAGGGTGGGACAATTGAGGAGCCCTTCATGTATTCTTTGATGATGGCCTGCACACTATCTCTCACCACTTTACTGAATGGTTTGTTGTGGCGCCTCCAGGAATGCCTGCATTACTGTGTTGTGTTCTGATCAGTGCCATCAGAGTCAGTGCACTTCAGTCCAGGTTCCAGGTTGGACAAGAAGTTGTACTAGCTTGGTCAACTTGGTCTCAGACACTCGCAATTTCGTCAAACATGGCTGGTGATCTCATGAGTTGAATGAATGCACAAGGGTCTTCATTCCTCCAGATCCACCATCACATTTATACAGTAAACTCATTCTTCTCCATGATCCATCTCAGACCACAATACTCTTGAAGTCTCCTTCTTCTCCTGTGTAGAAAAGGTGAAACAAGGCTGAACAGGCGTTGGTTCTGTGGGTTTGGAATGATTGCAGCTACCATAAGCACTGTTTATGATCATGGTGAGAACAATGATGGGTGTAGAAGAGCAAGACAAGGAAGATGGTCTTACACCACGGCTGCGGATTCATACTGAGATCCAGGCTGATTTCCTCACCTTTTATGGAAATATTAGTTTTCGGCCACTTTGGTGTCCTTCCACATTACTCTAGCATACTCCAGAACATACTAAATACCAAATACATCACATATACAAAGTTGGTGTCCGTTTAATGCTTTATATACGAGATCCATATGCCTTACATCCTTTCATTTCGTGCTACAACGCTGTGTGAATTCCGTGTACCTTTTCTCTCCTCAGCGGAGTGGATGTGAGTTGTCAAGGATGCGCAGAGGATGCCGAGAGGATACAGCGGACGTTTAACGGATGATAATGATCATAGAACGTTTGTTACCGATATGTCGCGGATGTACATCATACGCGGCGAAAGTTCACCGTTCAAAAAGTTTGTCAAGCTCAAAACTTTCTTTCGCAGAATGAAATCTCAGTGGAATGGATGCTCGACGGATAGAGCGTATGAAACACGTATGCAATGAGTACACAACGGATGCATCCCATTTTCCAATGGATGGCAAGCATTTTTGTCCATTTTACATCCTCTTTGCATCCGTTGGTGCAGTGGGACAGGGGCTTAAGACATCAGGAGACATTCAAATGAACATTTCAAGAGAAAAATGTGCATCATTGAAGCCACGGTGGCACAGTGGTTAGAGTGCAGTACTGCAGACTAATTCTGCTGCCTGCCGGTTGCCTGCAATTTGGCAGTTAAAATCTCAGCAGGCTCAAGGTTGACTCAGCCTTCCATTCTTCCAAGGTGCCTAAAATGAGGACCCAGATTTTGGGGGGCAAGAGGCTGACTCTATAAACCACTTAGAGGGGACTGTGAAGCACTGTGAATCTATATATAAGTCTATGTGCTATCAATTACTAATTCCTTTTGCAAAAAAAATAATAATAATATGAAACTGCAATCCATCCCACCCTGACTTTCCAAACATTATCTTTATCCAAGCTTTAGGAATTCAATTATTTCCTCTTCTTGCAGCTGGAAAGTGTTTCAGCAACTATAAGAAATACCACATGAGTCAAGTATAAGGAAATCACTGAAATGCCTGGGCAAAATCTGTGTGAGTTTTGCCATACTTTTAAGTGTGAAATTCTTGCTCCTACTCTGCCAAACTAATTACTTCATTTTGACTTGTTTGGACTTTTAAGCAATGGTGGGATTCAGCCAGTTCACACTACTTCAGGAGAACCGGTTGTTTAACTTTCTGAGCAGTTTGGTGAACTGGTTTGTTGGAAGAAATCATTAGGGCAGAGAACTAATTGTTAAATTATTTGAATCCCACCAATGATGAAAATCAATTCAGGATGCTCGGGAAATTTTAAAAAAAAAAAAGGTAAAAAGGCCCGAACAGAAACAATACCACTGAGAAAGATAAATAAGAGGCTCAAAATGAGATCAGCATGGTTGAACATAGCAAATTGAGAGACAAAATGGACAAGTGCAAAAAAAATGAAAAGGGGGCATATAATTAGAACAGAATACCAGCAAGTAGCCCGCATTTGCAAGGATCTATTCAATTTCACAATGAATTAAGAGTTACAACAAATGCCAACAATAACAAAAAATGTTTATTGTTAGGAGCAAGATGGAACTGAACATTCCACTAATGGGAGATGTTGCCAAAAACAGGTTAGGCAGCTGGGAAAAAGCAGAAATGGTTAATTCCTTCTTTGCATCCATCTTTATACAAAAGAAGAAAAAAACCAATACAAGCTATCAAAAGTAGCACCATGGAAGGCAAAATAAGATTGCAGGTCAGGGATAGGCAAGGACTTGGTAAGAGACACCTATCTGCTTTGGAGGAGTTCAAATATCCAGGAACAGATAGTTTACATCTCAGAGTATTGAAGAAGTTAGCAGATGTTATCTCAGAATCACTGAAGGAAATGCTTCAGAGCTCCTGGAACATTGGGAACCTGCCAGAAGACTGGAAATATGGTCTTGGCTCCTAGTGATCTTCAATTTCTTCATCAATCACCTAGATGAGGATATGGAAGGGATCCTCATCAAATTTGTGAATGACACTAACATGGGAGGAATTGCTAACATTTGGGATACCATGTCCAATTCTAGGTGTCATGATGCCAAAAAGATGTTGGGACCCTAGAAAAATTGAGAGGAGAGCAACAGAGATGATATGGAGTCCAGAAGATAAAATGCATGATGATTGACAAGCAGAAGTATGTATGTTCCAGCCAAGTGTGTGAAACTCAATTTCATTGTGGGTTGTATTGGGATTGTGTATGACCTTGGGGGCTGGGGTGGGCATGGCCATGGTGGGCTTGGCCAGCTCAATGTCACTCATACTAGGGGCACCTGTGGTGGCCCAAGTGCTCTGCTAGCAAAAATGGCCTCCCAAGCTCCATATCTGGCTGCAATGGCCTCTGTTAGTAACATGAGTCTCCTAACAGGTATTTGGGTTAGAAATATATACACCAGGATAAACATTTTAATACTGTCTCTTTAAGGGAATGCAAGAGCATGCAATTGGGTGTCGTTTCTCAAACGGCCATAAGATGGAGCCAGAAACCTGGTTTGTCTAAGTCTGAGTCTCAGTAGATAAGAGAGTGTATCTTTATTTACTTCTGTTGGAAAGTATTGCTGTTCCTCCATTTTTCCTAATTGACTGATATGACTGGATTTAATGTAAGTCTGAAACTTAACTGTTTTTGACACTGGACTCTGTTACTGGAATATCCCTGGATTGAAAAACTGACTGATTAACCTTTGAATGACTTTTGGAATGCCTATTTTGGACTTTGCTTAAACCTTTCTGGAAGTAAAAACCTTCATTAACTGTACAGTGTATCTGTGTAACTGAGTGTGTATATTCCAACACTACTCTCTATACGTCTCCCTGTATGTGCTCATTCACCTAAACGGGGAATTACCTCACCACTGTTTACGGGCCAGCTCAGATAACTGAGAGTTAGTGTGAATGCACAGTACTGTATACAGACAGCTGTTCACTGTTTAATTGTGGTTTACTATCCTGATAAAGATGGCACAAGTCACTTCAACAAGTCTATCACTAATAACTCAGTTGGATGGAACAAACTATGTTTCCTGGTCATGAAATGCAGTCTTACTTCTATATAGAGAAGATTTATGGAATGTAGTTCAAAATCCACACCGATGTAAATGCTTGGGATCCAGAAAATGAGGATGATGCAAGGAGATTGCTGACTTTAAACAGAACAATGAATGAGCTCTTTGCATAATTGGACAAACACTGAGTGACCAGCAGACCAGTCCATATTCATGGAGAAGAGTCTGCTGCTATAAGTGTTGGCAGAATTTGAAGAGGATTTATGTTCGTGACAGTGTAGGTGCACACATACATCTTAACACATAAACTGTTTTAGAGCACGTCTTCTGAAAGGTGGAGATATCCTCAGCTCATTTAAACTTCATGAAAAGAAACTTTCCAAGAGCTACATAAAAAGAACTAATATTTTCAGAGCTGCATCAAGTTTAAGGGCCTGTCAAATAGGCTGACGGATGCAAAAAGTATGTAAAAGGACACAGCGGATGAGAAAATTGGGGAGGATGTAGCGGGGATGTAAAGCGGATACTCCACGGAAGCCTAGCGGATGACGCGAATGCCTTGCGGATGCCTAGCAGATGCCTAGCAGATGCAAAGCGTTCACTGCGCATGAGAGGAGGATACATTGCGTCAGACCATGGATATAAAAGGATGCAGCTCGCAAGCAGGTCACCATTCAGAGGAAAGACCTGCTGCCAGACACAGCTCCAGCCAACAACCATGGGGAAGAAGGACAGCCTGTGCCGTCTTCTGCCAGCCCTGGCAAGAAGGACAGGGCCACAAAATCCCACCCCCTGGTCCCTGACTCTGCTTCTGCTGGGGCTTCTGCTGCTCGGGCTGACTCTGCTGGTGCTGGGACTTCTGTGCTGGTGCTGCTCCTGGTGCTGGTGCTTCTGCTGGTGCTTACCCTGCTGGTGCTGATCCTGGTCCTGCTGGTCCTGCAGGTCCTTCTGGTGCTCCTGGTCCTGCTGGTCCTGCTGGTGCTTACTCTACTGCTGCTGATCCTGGTGCTGCTGGTGCTGGTGCTGCTGGTCGGTGCTGCTGGTCCTGCTTGTCCTGCTGGTGCTGCTGGTGCTGCTGCTGATGGTGGTGTAGTGTAGCAGCCCTAGAACCTCAAAGCCCCTCTGATGAGGGTCCAGAAGGCCCTACCAGAGGGAGGAAGAGGCATACACGAGATAGGGAGAGGAGGCAACACTGCATCGAAGAGGAACATGAGGATGAGGTGCTTGAATGGCTGAGGGAGAAAGAGTACCAATGCGGAAGGGACACAGGCTCTACCGAGACACCAAAGGAAGCAGGTGGCTAGGAGAGAGAAGGTGGAGAGCCTGGGCTACACTTTGGAGTCCTCCTCGGGGGGTGGAAGCACATGCACACCTGGTACGGGAAGCTGCACCTGAAGAAAGTCTGGCCAGGCACGGTCAAGCTCACGACCGGGAGACCTACTTGATGGCCAGTGCAGCTTCTTGAGGGTGAGATCTGCCACCCAGGAGCAGCCCCTCTGTCAACCCTCTCTCTCAGGCAGCCCACAGAGAGCCAGTCCTCTTCTGGCAAGAGTTAGCTCCTGTGTCCAGGCGGTATCTTGTGGAGCGTCCCACGATGGAGACCCCCGACAGCTGCACTACCCGTGGTGGAGCGCTTGGAGGACCCCATGACACAGTGGGAGCAAGGAGAGGGCACTGCCACCAGAGACCACCCACACACCCACACCCAGCTCCACAGAAAGCAGGCATTGAGCCAGACCGGAGGGACAGAGCCACACTGTCTGTTGGAGATCTGGGGACACCATCAAAAGCAGCGTAGATCTCCTCTCTCAGCTGGTACACACCGACATAACATCCTCAGACCACAAGCCCTTCCTCACCTACGTCAACCAGACACTCATGGACATGTCCGAATCACAGTACCAGGTGATAAAGGAGAGGATCACTGGTCTTCTGCACAACCCTCCAGGCCCAGATTGACCTGCTCCTCCACCCCAGGTGATGTCACAGCCCTTCCAAGGCTTTCCACAGGCCCTCACCGACCAAGGCTATGGGTACCAGGAGTTCCAGCAGCACAGGCAGCCCTTCCCAGTCCAGGCACAGGTTCATCGAACGCCACCGGTGCACCGATGCCACAGATGCCACAGATGCCACCAGACGCCACTGCATGCCACCGATGCCTCACCTTGCTCACCTGCAGACCAGACAGCCCCACTACACTCCTCCTTCATCCACCCCACAGCCAAGCCCGGCCTCAGAACATCTGTCATTGGTCTTGGGACTGACTTGGGCGTTCTCCACCACCCTCCTTGCCCTGGACAGCCTGTAGTTGAAGATCCTCTCTTCGTGGGTGAGGAGTCTGGAAGTGTATGGCTTTCATGAGGTAGGTTCTGAGGGAGAAGGTGTCATCCCCCACGATGAAGTAGGGCACATCTTGCATGTCGTTTGGCAGGGGGTCTGGATCTGGAAAGCCCATGATGAGTTTGCCTCCCAGCCCTTCTTGAGGTGACTGGCATTGTATACCTGGGCATCTGAAGATGAGCCATAGCCTGAAGCATCGATGTACATGAATTTATAGTCATCATCAACCCATGCGTGAGAGAGGACGATGCTGAAGAAGCCCTTGTAGTTGAAATAAGATGGAGCCCGACTTGGCTGGTGCTTTGCAGGCCACATGCTCGCCATCTATGGCTCCAACGGTGTGGGGGAAGTTCCACCTCTGATACCACTGCTCTGCAACTTTCTTCCATCCTTCTTCAGTGTAGGGGCACTGAGAGGAGCTTCTCCAAATATTCTTCGATGATGGCCTGCACCACTTCTCTGACCACAATGCTGATGGTGTTGTGTGGCACCCTCCAGCTGTACTGCATGCTTTTGTAGGTGTCCCGGAGCGCAGGTGGTGCAGAGTGAGTGCACCTTGAGGCCCAAGTTCCAGGCTGGGGCGGAAGTTGGTGTTTGCCTTGGTCAACCTGGGTGTCAGGCGCTGCCACAACTTCATCAAACATGGCTGGAGGCATCCTCATGAAGTTCTGGAACGCCCGAGTGTTCTTCGTTCCTGAGCTCCACCATCAGCTTGTTGTACAGTCCGTACTCTGCTCTTCTCCCAATCCATTTTCCGTACCCAGATCTTCTTGGCTGCCTCTTTTTCTTCCCATAGTAGAGTTCACAGAGCCTGTAGATGGCTTCGTACTGTTGCAGAAGGATAGTGTGGCTGCCAAAAGGACTGTGTTACGATCCACGATTGACATGACTGGATGCTGTGGAAGAGGAAGAGTCAGATGAAGGCTGCAGAGGTCTGCTCAGGTGGGCTGCTGGTCTGAAAGTGAGTTGCAGAAGAGTTGCTCCCCCTTTTTATAGGCAGTGAAGGTGTCCCTTTGCATCCTCTAGGCATCCTCTAGGTATCCTCTAGACATGCTTAATATCCGAGATAGGTCCCCTCTGCGAATGTTTTCTCCGTTTTAAACGCTTTGTTTCCTTGCTGCATCCATTCTGCATCCATTCTGCATCTGTTCCGTGTCCGTTCCGCTTCTTTCCCTGTGTCGGAGCGGATGCGCGTTGCGCGGATGCACAGGGAATGCTTACGGATATAGCGGATGTGTAACGGATGTGTAGCAGATGCGTAGCGGGATGCGTAGTGGATGCAGAACGGACGAACTGGATACATTAAAAGTTTTGGGCAGCCCAAAACTTTTGGAGTGGATGAAACATCCATAAACGGATGCTGGACGGATAGATAAGAAGCCAAACGGAGGCAGTGAGTACATCGCGTTTTCGAATGGATGGCAAGGTTTTTTGTCCATTTTACTTCCTCTTTACATCTGTTGGCTCAGTGTGACATGGGCTTAACCAGCGGATAGCAAGTGTTTCTCTCCATTTTACATCCTCTTTCCATCCGTTGGTGCTGTGTGACAGGGGCTTTAAGAAAATATTGGAATTGCTGAAATGAGTAGATTGACATTTGAAGTTAGAGAACAAGATGGTAAACAATTATATGAAATTTGGGATCTATTCTATCAATGGTTAGATTACAAAATATAGTAATGAAATATGTAGATTTTTAGAAAATAATAAATATATAAAGATGTATTTTTTTCTTTTTTAAAATTATATCTACAAAATGATTCTAGGATAGATCTGGGAGAATAATATGGATTGTTATAAAATAAACTAAGTAAAATATGATTATTTTATAAAACATGAATGAATAAAAGTATAGTCAATGATTGANAATGATTGATTAATAAAGATATTAATGTACTTGATATTTGATTGAAAGTATGAGAGGATATATAATGTAATTGTAATTAAAGAGTACAAAATGGTAGCACAAAACAATTTGTAAATCAACCGGCACACTGTATGTATATATATGGAAGATGGCTTAATGTTTTTATGTTTTGTTTGTTTTTGTTTGTTTTTAAACCAATAAAAATTTTTATTAAAAAAAAAAGAGAGACTGAACGGCTATTTGTCTGAAATGGTATAGAATCTCCTGTTCAAGCAGGTGTTGGGCTCGATGACCTCCAAGATGCCTTCCAAGCCTATTGTTCTCTGTTCTATCTCAGCTTGTAACTGCTATGAACAAGTAGAAGTTTCAACTTGCATGTAACCCATCAAAATTCCAGAGTTGGGAGGTAACATCCATCTGTTATTCTCGATTAAAATACTTTCATTTTAATCAATTTTGGCTAAAGCTGTTCAGATCATCTGTTCTTGCTTTGGAGCCCTAATGGATATCCTGAATTCCTCACACCATTGGTTATTTCAGCTTGAAAAGTACCACAGTGATAACCTAATTTCCTCTTTTTCCCCCATCCCCTCTCCCTCCTCAGGGTTTCTCTACAACACATTTTACCATGTGGCAGAGGCCCATCAGCCTTATTTTGGCTGCTTCTTCTACACCTTCCTGATCCTCACTATTATGTCCTTGGCTGGACGGGTGGGGGGGTTATATATTGGCTTGAGATTTCATGTCAGAAAATGCTGGGTTGTCCTGACATTAACGGAAGCCTCTTAATGACTGATTGTGTTAAATGAACATAACAGGAAATATGGTGATGGGAACAACGTGCTTTCCAGAGATGGTAGTATGGGAGGAGTTACGGGATGGAAAAATACCCAGAGTTACTCATGGAAGTCCATAGAACTCCTATGTGTGAAAACAGGAAGGGTTATGTAATCTCTTCAATGTGGCATTCCACACATTTAGGAGTTGGGGTCCTATTTGCAAATATCTTAAATAAAGTATTTTATGGATCTTGGATTGTCAAGTCTGTTATTTTTTATGGTCATGTCTCTCAGCAACCAATCATAGCATAGATTGCCTCATGTAGGAGCCAGCACTCTCTACAATGGAGGTGTGTGCATATGGGTATGCGGACATGCTTGCCAGCCACTTGTGCAAACCATCCCCTCTTCTTCCCCCACCAGTCCGTAAATCCAGAAACATTCCAAACTCTGCCTAGAATATAAAACGAGAATGAATCCCCCTCCTTCTAGCACTGATGAGGTCCCCTAGTTTTATCATGAAAGATCTGCCAGAAAACAAGCAATGTGTGAAGTGCTATAGATCTCTATTGGGATGCTGCCATTCTAGTAGGAGCAGAGATTCTTTTACATGGAGTTTTTCTTTCTTCCTTTTGCGGCTTTGATGCATCTTTTGGGGAAATTGGGAGCAGGGAAGAATGTGCCTCAGGCCATCTGTTTTGTTTCACAACTGGAGAAATGAGATCATGGGACCTAGGAACTGTTATCACATCCTCATCCAGAAGTTCTCACATCTTTGCAACTTGGGATTGGTTCAAAGTTGAAATGGACATTGGGAGAAGCCTCGGAGAATATGGTTTAACCTAATGCTTTGGCATGGGAAATTCAGGTCCTGCCTTACACCCTGTCTGCTATCATTGTGTTCCAATAAAAGTCCTTTTTGAAATGCTTTTCATTTCTAGAGTTCTGCTTTCTTTCTTTCTTTTCTTTTCTTTTATTTGGTTTGTCAATTGCTTACAAGATAATAGATATAAGTAAAAACATAGTTATGAATACATGGATACATATAACAATAATAAGCAGAAAATAAACAAAGGACAGGGATGTTGATGCGCTTATGCACGCCACCTACAGACCTCTCAGGAAAGGGTGAGGTCAATAGTAGACAGTCTAAGGTTAAAGTTTTTGGGGTTTGGGGAAGAAACCCAGAGTCAGGGAGAGTATTCCAGACATTGACTACTCTGTTGCTGAAGTCGTATTTCCTGTAATCAAGTTTGGTGTGGTTAACCTTGAGTTTTATCTATTGTCTGCTCTTGTATTGTTATGGTTGAAGCTGAAGTATTCATTGACAGGGAGGACATTGCAATGTACGATTTTATATACTATACTTAGATTGGACCGAAGACAGCGTAGTTCTAGATTTTCTAGATCTAGAATTTTGAGTCTGGTGACATAAGGTATTCTGCAATGAGTAGAGGAGTGGAGAACTCTTCTTGAGAAATATTCTGGACTTTCTCAACTGTGTTAATATCAGATATGTAATGCGGGTTCCAAACTGATGAGTTGTATTCAAGTATTGGTCTAGCAAATGTTTTGTATGCTCTAGTTAGTAGGGTGATATTACCAGAGAAAAGCTACGTAGATTAGGTTAACAACTCTTAATGCCTTTTTGGCTATGTAGTTACAGTGGGCTCTAGCATTTAGATCATTAGAGATGAGTACTCCAAGATCCTTGACAGAGTTTGGATCATCAACAAGGTCTTGACTATTCAGCTGTATTTTTTTCTGATTTTTTTTTTGCCAATGGTAGGACAGAGCATTTATTTGTTGAGATTTGAAGTTGCCATTTGTTTGACCATTCTGATACAAAGTCAAGATCTTTTTGAAGGGTAGCAGTATTGTCTGTGGTATTGAACAGCTTAACATCATCGTGAAAAGAACGCAGTTGCTCTTAATTATGCTCACAGAGGTCATTTGTGTAGAGTATGAAAAGAGTTGGTCCTAGAACACTGCCTTGGGGGACACCACTATTGATACAGAATTAGATAAGGATGTTCCTAATTTGACTCATCTTGTTGACCATTTGTTGTCTGTTTGACAGGAATGCTTCTATCCAATTATGCAGGTGTCCAGAGATACCATAAGATTTTATTTTTCCGAGTAGTTTGTCATGTACCACTGAATTTACAGTGCTTTACACAAGTCTATGCGCTTTACAGGCTTTACAGAAGTCTATGTAGATTGCATCTATTGCTTTGCCCTGATCGAGTTGTGTTGTCCATATGTTTTTGTAGTGTAAGAGTTGCAGATTGCAGGATAGTTTTTTTCTGAAATCAAATTTCTTTGAGAAGGCTGGAGAGGCAGGATCTTATACAATGTCAGAGAGCACCAAGAACCCCTCACTTCAACCCAGAGCTACAATTTATTTATTTTATTTATTTATTTAGTTTGTCAAGAATGTATGAGAAAACAAGTATTAGTATGAACATAACATATAAACATATAAGTATAAACAGGTAGATGTTTATACATAATGAGTACAAATAAATGGAAAAAGTAGGACAGGGACAATAGGCACTCTGGTGCGCTTATGCATGCCTCATTACAGACCACTTAGGAATGGAGTGAGGTCCATAGTGGACAGTTTAAGGTTAAAGTTTTGGGGGTTTGAGGATGTAACAAGAGAGTCAGGGAATGAGTTCCAGATATTGACCACTCTGTTGCTGAAATAGTTTTTCTGCAATCAAATTTACTTTGAGTTTGTATTATTGTTTACCCATGTGTTATTGTAGTTGAAGCTGAAGTAGTTATTGATGGGTAGGACGTTGTAGCAGACAATTGTGTGTACTAAGTTTAGGTCAGACCATAGGTGGCATAGTTATAAGTTGTGATGATCCGGAGTGTAACACAAACATAACAAAATCCAAAATGTAAATAAATGTCCTTTAATGCCTGCAACTTGGCCCCAATGTTCAATAAGTCTGCACTGGAGATAAAATGTATTCAAAAATGGTCTTCAAAAGAAAGCAATACAGTCCAAACTTAATGACCAGATAGAGGTGAAATAAAAAACTAAAACGAACTACAATGAAGGAATTTCCACAATGGACCAGGATAAGTAATTACCAACTTCAAGGAGATAACAAGGCACAGTCTGTTGGAAGGATGCCAACCAAGATAACTTCAGTCCAAAAGAAACACACTTTGCTTCTGGCAATGCTGTGTTTTAACCACCTCTCTTATATACTATTCTCCCCAGCTGAAACCAATGAGAGGTATCATGGCTGCTTCCTCTCTCATAAGCCAAGTTGTAGCCTTCTCTATTCCACCCTGCATGTCCTAGGATGAAGAGGGGCTGGGCCTGGTTCTTGCTCTGACTGCCCAGCCAACCTCTTCCCTTCCCCAGCCTCCTTCACAATCTCTGGAGCCACACCTCTACTCCCTGTTGGCTGTTCCTCCTCTCCCTCAGAGTCTGACTCTAACAAGGGCATGGCACAAGTTGTCTAAG
The DNA here is from genome assembly GCA_004320025.1 of Laticauda laticaudata. Taxonomy (NCBI): domain Eukaryota; kingdom Metazoa; phylum Chordata; class Lepidosauria; order Squamata; family Elapidae; genus Laticauda; species Laticauda laticaudata. The sequence goes on from BHFT01004072.1 coordinate 23,569, forward strand.
TCCAGAATTTGAAGCCTGGTGGCATCAAGTAATCTATTGCGAGCTGAGGAGTGTCGTACTCTTCTTGTGAAATACCTCTGGACTTATTCAATTGGATTAATGTCCATTATACAGTGTGGATTCTAGGCAGATGAGCTGTATTTAAGATATGATCTGTCCTAGTTTGCAGTTCAATGTTGCCAGAGAAGAAGCTTCACAAAATTAGATTTACAACTCTTAATGCCTTTTTGGCAATGCTGTTACAGTGAGCTCTGGGGCTTAGATTTTGTGAAATGAGTACTCCTAGGTCCTTGACAGAGCGATGGTCATCTATGAGGTCGTATCCACCCAGTTTGCATTTAATATTCTGATTTTTGTTGCCAGTGTGTAAGACAGAACTTTTGTTGGTTGATATTTGAAGTTGCCAATTGTTCAACCATTCTGAAACACAGTCAAGGTTGTTTTATAGGGCAGCAGTATTGTCAGTGCTGTGAAATAGTTTTACATCATCAGTGAAGAGGATGTAGTGGCTTTTAATATGATGGCAAAGGTCATTTATGTAAATTAGAAAAGGAGTAGGTCCAAGAACACTGCCTTGGAGGACATCGTTGTTTACTGATGCTGGATTTTGATAGGGCACTTGTTAGGAATGTAAGTCACCTAAGAGTTGTTTGGGTTGGAAATATATAGACTAGGATAAACGTTTTAATACTATGTCTTTAAGAAAATGCTAAACTATAATTGGGTGTGATTTCTCAAACGGCCATAAGATGGTTCCAGAAACCTGGGTTGTTTAGTCTTAGTGAGTGTGTGAGTATCTGTTTCTTCTGTTGGAGAGTGTTGCTGTTCCTCCTGAATGACTGTTACTGATCGTTGATGTAAGTCTGTTCCTGAACTCTTTTTTGATACTGGACTTTGATATTTGGATTATCCCTGAACTGAACACTGACTGCCTTACCTGTGAATGACTTGGACGGCTTATCTTGGACTGTGCTTAAATGTTTAATGGAAGTAAAAACCTACATTAACTGTACAGTGTATCTGTGTGCCGTTTGTGTGTTATTCTTCACTGCTCTCACTACGTCTCCATGTATGCATTCATTTTCCTAACGGGGAATTACCTTTACAGCACTCCTTGTTTTGACTACTTGTTGCCTGTTTGACAGGAATGCAGCTATCTTTTTGTGCAGGGATCCAGAAATGTCGTAAGAGCATAGTTATAACAGTAGTTTGTAGTGTACCACTGAAGCAAAGGCTTTGCAGAAGTCTATGTAAATTGTGTCTATTGCTTTACTCTGCTCGAGTTGTGTAGTTCAAATGTTTTTGCAGTACAAAAGTTGTAGATACAGGAGAATTTTTTCCTGAAACCAAACTGTTTGTTAGAGAGTAGGTAGTTTGTCTCTAAGTGGAGTGTAATGGATTGTTTGATGATTGATTCCATGATTTTGTAGGTGACACTATATAATGAAATTAGTCTGTAATTTTCAACTAGGCTGGGGTTTCCCTTTCTGAAGATAGGAATGACCATGGCTAATGACCATAGGTTGGACAAAGTGCTGGATCTAAAAGATATCTCATAGATTGTGCTTAGTGATTCAGCTGCGGTAGTGGAAAGCTTTTTTAAGACATAGGTATCAGGGCCAATAGATAGAGATGGTTTTAGTTTGTGTAGTGCCTTTTCAATGTTATCTTCTGTAAATTTTGTAATCAAAACTTCATCTTGTCTGCAGAGGCTTGGTTACATATAAATCAAATATCCAACTTTACCTTAATTCTCAACTCCATCTCTGTGGATAACAACTAAGAGACACAAACATGTTTTTCCCTTTCTGGTATGCAAACAAATCTAGTAATAATTGCATAGGACAATTGCTTTTATTTGCAATTATCAGTGGAACCATAATTCTTAATGTATCCCCTGTGGATTTCTACTCACAAAAATCTTCCAAGATAAAATCTGCTTTAAAAAACATGCCTGGAGTTCCCCAGGTGGGGGCAGGATATATCAACTCATTTTGTCTTGCAAAGAGCTCACTCCTGGGTTTGATGAGACTCAGCTGGCCTGAGCTTTGTCTTCAGTCACAGACCAACCTCTTATATGGGGAAGGGTAGAAATTTTGCCACAAAGCCATCCAGGTGGAACAACCTTCCTCAGTTGTGCTTAAGCTCTGATGAGATTTCAAGTGCAATCTGAAATTCACCTTTTGCACAAACCTTGATCTCTGATCTGGGAGGGAAGGTGAGAAGAATGACTGGGCTGCCTCTTCTGCTGCTGCTGCTGCTGCTTTTTTGGCTCCTGCCTCCTACTTCTGCTAAGAGAATGCAAACCATGTGTGTGTTGACAAGGTCTTTGCAGATTCTGGAGGACTATTACAGGCCTGGTGATCTTATTATTGGTGGGAATTTGCCCCTAGCAATTGTTTTTTTTTTTATCTTTCAACAACCTACACTTTCATAAAGACCCATTCCAGCATCTTTTACCAATTGTGTAAGTTTCACATGGAGGTGAAATATGTAGAACAAATGCTTTCTCTCTTTGGGATTCAGGAAGTCATGTCAGAAATACTGGTCCTGATGAGGTTTGCTATGCCATAGAGTAAATTTATGCAGTTTTTCCAATAAAGAACCAAGCTCACAAAAGAGGATAGAATTCTTAATCTTTCAGAATTCTATCTGATGAATGTGATGAAACATAAAAAGTGAGGAGGGATGGTGCATTAGAAATTGTGATCATCTAATTATTAATTTGGACAGAAAGTCATGGTGTTAAAGTCAAATAAAAACTTAATCTTTATCCAGTGTGAGATGCAAGTCATTGGATACAAGATGCAAATAAATTTCCTGAATAAAATCAAATTTAAAAAAATACAAAAGCAAAACTCAATTTTGGAATCAGTAGAGCTCATGAATAATGGCTTTAAAGAAATGTATGTCGTGGCCCCCACTGGAATCATGTGCTCAGCAGTGGTTACCTGTGCTGAAGAAACTTCTCCAAGAGAGAACAAAATTGATTACCTGCTAGAGGACAGATTGGGAAAGATTACAATTACTGGAGCAAAGTAAGGAAATGAGAGATGATAGAGAGGTATTAAATGATCTGTGATTGGGATGGACAGTTGATTAAGGAAGATGTTCTATATGTAAATTGGGTTACTCCAAAATATGCAAACCTGATTGGTTAAATAATGTAAATAATGTAACTGAAAAAGGCAGCAAAATCAAATAGCTGCCATTGGCTGCAAGCCGGCAGGCTAGCCTGAATAAA
>BHFT01004073.1:0-34717 GCA_004320025.1 Laticauda laticaudata
TTCCAATGGATGGCAAGCTTTTTTGTCCGTTTTACATCCTCTTTGCATCCGTTGGTGCAGTGGGACATGGGCTTAACCAAGTACCAACTACGAGTACCTAAAAGTGCCTCACTAATGGAATCATTCTTCCATTGATAGGCTCAGAAAGTAACCAGATGGGAAATGTAATGAAAAAAAAAAGTGGGGCGGGGGAATCTAACCACCTTGAAATGCCCTGTGGATCTCTATGGAAGAGTCAACTGTAAAAATGCTTGCAATTGAGCAATCTTTTTCTTTCTTTCTTTCTTTCTTTCTTTCTTTCTTTCTTTCTTTCTTTCTTTCTTTCTTTCTTTCTTTCTCTTTCTTTTTCTTCATAACCCAAAATGTATGCACCATGTTTTGTATACACCATAATCTTGTTCCAATCTTGTTCCAATATTTGAGAGGCTGTCACAGAGAGGAGGGGGGTCAATCTATTTTCCAAAACACCTAAAGAAATATGGATGGAATAATGGATGGAAACTGATTAAGGAGGGAGAGATTCAACCTTGAAATAAGGTGAAATTTTCTGATAGTTGCAATAATTAACCAGTGGATCAGCCTGCCTTCAGAAGTTGTGGGAGTTTCATCACTGGAAGCTTTCAAGAAGAGATTGGACTGCCATCTGTCAGAAATGGAATAGGGTCTCTTGCTTGGGTGGTGGTGGGTTGGACTAGATGACCTACAAGATTCCGTCCAACTCTGTTATTCTGTTACATAGGTACAACATGAGAGCATGGAGATGCTATCATGACAGACAAATCTGTTCACTGAACCTAGCCAGAGATATGATGTTGAAGTTCTCCTTTTCTCTAGATTGCTCCTGTGTCTCTCTTTTTCATCTTACCTTCATTACTCTCACTCCAACTGCTTTTGCATGGCAACTGCTCTCCCATTCTTAAAAAAGAAAAGGAAATCAATCATTTAGTGCTGGTTTGCTTCTAGACCATCATTTTAAATTATTCTTTTCACACTAAGCAAAACAGGAGAAATGAAGTGACAGTGAATACCAACACGCATGCTGCTTGTTCATATTGTGATTTAGGAAGCCAAGACACCTGGCTGTGTCTAAAGTTTGAACATGGCAAATATTTACTTTCACTCAAGAAAACTTGATGTCTAAAAAGCTGCATATAGATTGGAAGAACAATGAAGAAAAAACTCATGCCATTACAAGGAGAAATATGTTGGAAACTGCCTGCATTTATCTCTTTTCAGTATATACTGAAGGCTAGAATGTAGCTATTGAATGTAAATGTTTTAACATAGTTACTTTATCAAAATGTGAATCTGCTGTTTCTGAGATCTTAAGGGCCTGTCACATAGGCTGACGGAGGCAAAACGTATGTAAAAAGGACACAGCGGACGAGAAAATGTTCCATCCGTTGTTATCCGCTCTCAAAAGTAAGTGGCCTAATATTGTGAGACGAGTAAACCGAGCGTCGACAACAATGGGAAATAATGAGGAGCGGGGGGAGACGCTAGACCCAGAATTCGTCAACAGCGGACGCCCCGCCACCAGAAGGCCTCAGCGGTATGGATAGCGGATTTGGAAGCGATGCGCATAGCGGATATTGTGATAGGACTAGATGGCACATCCGCAGAGCTTCTGGGGGAGCATCAGCGGCAGGCGGACCGTGCAATCGGAGTAGGAACAAGCATGCAGAGCGGATGCCTGAGCGGACTGAAGCTAGATGGGCAGCAAACAAGAAGAGCTCATACGAGGATGCCATGAGCGAATGCTTAATGAATGCAAAGCGTCTACAGTGTGCTATGTGGAGGAGGAGTGCATTGAGCCGGTCAGTCCACGCAGAGTATAGAAGGGTATAGCAGCTCAGCAAGCAGGTCACCATTGCGGGAAAGAACCGCTGCTGCCAGAACAGCTCCAGCCAGCCTAAGCAACACATGGGTAATGTAAAAGAGGATATCCATACTGACACCACTGGCTGCCACCCCTGGCAAGAAGGACAGGGCAACCAATCCATCCCCTGGCCCTGAACTCTGCTTCTGATGGGGCTTGCTAGCTGGTGGCTGCATGAGCCGACGAGAGCTGACTTGCTGCTGGTGCTTTAGGAGCTTCTGCTGGCGTAGCTGCACTGGTGCTGGACTGACTTCTAGCCTGGGCTAACTACTGCTGGCGTGCTACTGGTGCGGGGGCTTCTGCTGGTGGCTTACTCTACGCTGGCCTGCTTCCTGGTGCTGGCTGATCCTGCTGTCCTGCCTGGTGCGCTCACTGGTGCTCCTGGTCCTGCTGGTCCTGCTGGTGCCTTCTGAGACACTCTGGTGATGCTGTGCTTGGCTGGCGAGGTTATTCTGCTGCTAGCTGATCCTGGTCCTGCTGGTCTGCTCATGCTGCTGGGTGCTGCTGGTGCTGCTGGTATCCTGCTTTTGCCTGCTAACCTGTTGTTGTTGCTGATGCTGGTGGTGGGTGGTGTGGTGAGCGCCCCTACAAGCTCAAAGCCCTCTGATGGGGCCAATGGCCCTGCAGGGGAGGAGGCAATGACGTGAGAACGGGCGGGGAGGTAATACTCCATCGAAGAAGAGACTGAAGGAAAATGAGGTGGGCCTCGAGAGGAATGCTGAGGGAGAAGAGAGCGCCGGTATATATGGAGTCAAAGAGGAGACAGACGCCGCACAGCTATATCAAGACATCCACAAAAGGTAGCAGGGCTGCTGAAGGTTGATGAAAGTGGGGCGGGGAGAGGCACCTGGCTAAAAAACACTTTGGAGAGAGTCCTTCAGCCTTGCTGGCCCTGGTTAACCTCACCATGAACACGGACCTGTAGGGCGAAAGCTAGCAACACTCAAAGAAAAATCTGGCCAAGGACACGGACGAAAAAAATACGCATAGAGACGGAGCTGGAGAATAACGCGGCTATGTGACCCGCGCTCAAGTGGCAGCTTCATTGGGAGGGGTGAAAATCTGCCACCACGCCGAGGCAAGCACAGCCCCCTCTGACAACCCTATCTCTCAGGCAGCCCACAGAAGAGACCAGTCCTCTTCTGGCAAGAGTCAGACTCACATGTGTCCGCGGCAGTATCTGTGGAGCATGCCCACGACGGAGGACCTCCCCGACAGCCTGCCACTCCCCTGTGGGCAGTAGCGCATGAGGACGAGCAAATCCCTACATAGAACAACATGAGAGGGCAGCAGGAGAGGCAACCATTCACCAACAGAACAAAAACCCACACAACTCACCCAATACACCGCAAGATACACCACATCCACAAGCAAGAAAATTCAGCGCAGCAGAGACGAAAGACTAGGGAGAAGGGAACACAGAGCACACAACTGACGCTGGTGAGAACAAAGTGTGCACCATCAAAAGCAGTCAATAGTAGATATCCTCTCTTTCTATCTGGTACCCCCAAGGTCCCAACAAATGAAAAAACCACAGAAACAAACCAAGAGCGGCCAATCACAATCCGCTCAGAAACCCACTAAGTCTCCACTTTCTCACCTTTACTTAACACGAAACAGACACCGCGCCCCCCTCCCGGACTTATGTTTCCTGACAAAAATCAAAAGTACCTCCAAAGAAAGAGGGTGAAGTTAATCCACAGAGGACAAGGCGGATCCCCTACCGTGTCTCTAACTTCCACAACCTTACCAAGAACCCAGCTGAAACCTGCTCACAACTTTACTCTTTTGGGGAGTCCTAGGTTCTCATGCTCTCTCACTCGCTGGTGATGGTAACACATAAAACGAGAGCGGTGCGAAAAGGAACATATATCAAGTCGAAGAGAGGACACTCACCACAACAAATACCAAGACTCCCCACAGCACACAGCACAGGCGCAGCCCCTTCCCTAGTCAGGCAAGGTACATTCGAATGCTCATCCCATCGGCCACCAGTCCACAGATGTCACTGTGATTTCGCCTTATCCTTGCCTCAGATACGCACTAAAGGGCACCCGCCCAATCCATAAATAAAGCCAGTAAATGTCATCAGATGCTTACTCTCCTATCTACACTCCCAGGATGCCACACTGTCGGCCCACACACAACAACCAGTCAACCATACATATACGAACTAGCAGACAAGAAACAATGCCACAACGACAACTCTCCTTCTCCATTCCCTACCAGCCATAGGCCCTTCTGAAACAAACGTTTGGGCTATTAGGCCTCAGAACAGCACTACTTCTGTCATTCGTCTTTGAGAAAGACATCGACAGCAAAACTAAACACAATTTTAGAAAGGGCATAGCTCCTGGAGCAAGGCTCTCAAACACTAAACAGGACTTGAGCCTCAGCTTGTCTGAGGAGCTTCCTCCACACCCCGTCCCCCTGTATTCCCACCTCTCGGGCCAGGCACAGCCAATGGTGCCTCAGACCCTTATGCCCTTCAGTTCGCATCACCAACACAGAAACTCCAACACCACTCTAACAAAACATGGTAGGGGAAAACCAAAAAAAAAACCCCTGAGATACGTAAGGGACAATAAGGACCAAAGATACAAGAAGTTTGACGTGAACTAGAGTGCCAGAGACATGGGTTATTGCTAACCCCCCTGATGACTCTTATCTTTGCCTTGGCGGACTACCTTGGGTCATTTATCTTTTACCAGTTTGTTATTAAATAAGAGTGTATTAGTTTTTGCTTCACAATACATAGTGCCTTCCATAGATATCTTTATATAGATCAATATAGGACACTTCTAGGAGAGAGTAGAGATTAACTTTTTAGGATATGTGTTTATAAAGCCTATTGCATCTGTGTGGGTATGGGAGTACTAAGATAGCAGCGGAATGGGCAGGGGATTAACCCTTGGGATGGGTAATGAGCTGTGGCGATATGATAAACCTCCAGCTGGAAGCATCAGTGGACTGTATGGTCCACCCTCCCAGGTGCCAACGAACCTTTGGCCCTTGTATATATCAATAACAATTTCATCATTGGATCCATACATGTTTCAACCATAAAATCAACCCTTTATTAAATTCCCTGTTCATCTGCGTAGGCGCACTCAACATTACATGGCACCTCTCATCAGCGTGATGAGACAGATTCAAGAAGCATCCATTACTATTTACCATCTCTGTCTTGCCACCTCCCACTGCTCCAGTGGGGGTTGCACCAGTGTTCAGGAGGTTTGCGCTGCGCGAAAAGGCCTCTGGTTTGTTAAAAACAAAAAAAGTATCTGGACCTCCCTCCTTGGTACGGGGGAAGGGGGAAAAAATATAATCTTCCTCATTATAACACCATGAAAGCTCTTTCGGGCAGGACATGCAACATCGACAGTTATCTTCTTATCAACGTGTCACCCCCATTGCCCACCTTGCCACTTAGCCCATTGCAGGCTACCAGTGTCCGATTGGCCTTGAGTATGGAAGGCCAGGAGCCCTGTTCTGCTCAACACGCGTGGGATATAGCAGGGAGGTGTGGCGCATTGAGATTGACAGGATGCAAAGACTAAAATCATTGCTCAACGATAGCCACTCTCACAGTCACTAAGCTGAGGGCATCAATAACGCTGCAAAAGGCATGAGTGTGAGAGAGTACCGATTGGAATATATACTGTGCAAAGAGATGTACAAAAGGCATTCTCCACACCACCAGCGTACACACGATTGCAACACTGGACAGCCTGTAGTTGAAAGATACCATCAATCATTCATAGGGTGAAGGCAAATCTGGTAGTGTAGAAGGCTTATTGAGGTATATGGTTCTGTAGGAGAAGGCACTTCAATCACCACACCGATAGAAAGCTAGGGCACACTCTTGTGTGTCGTTGGACCGGGGGTCGGATCATTGGTAAAAATCCATGATTTGAAGGGGCGCCCTTTGCATTTCCGCCACCCCTCCTCACTTTGAAAGGACTTGGCCGTCTCGCTACGGACCCACCTGGCCAGTCTGAAGAACTGATTTCCGTGTGCCTGAGCACGCACTCGGATCTGTACCAGAAGAAACTAGGGTAGTAGACCAACATTAGCAAAACCATGTTGGGTGTTAGAAAACAGAGGACGATGCTGAAGAGAAGCTCCCTCTCCGCGGCCACCGTTTGTGTATAAGTAGGAAAAACGCTAGAGTTGCTTTGAGTCATTATACCACATAGTGCTAAGTGCTTTCCCATCTATCCGCGCTATCAAAGCCGGTAAGTAGAGAGGGAACTTCCACTTCTGATAACCCCTGAGCTCTGAACTTCTTCCAGCCTTCTCAGTGGAAGGGGACACAGATACACTAGAGGAGAGAGCTCCTAACACAGGTAATATAACTTCGAATGATGGCCGCACCACTAATCTCTGACCAAACAATAAGCTGAGTTCCCCCGGTGTTGTGTTTTGTGTTTCATGCCTACTCACACGCGCGTACTGCATGACTAACACCTAGTAAACGTGGAGATCCATTGAAGGCCACGTGTGAGCGCAGAGATCTATGTTTGCCACCCCTGGGGATTGATTGGAGTCCCAAGGTCTAGGCTGGAAACAGGAAGTTGTGAGCTCACTGCTACGTAAAGGTCCCCTAACAGGCACAGACTCTTGGTGTTCGTCCGAGCGCTCGGCACTCCAACTTCAATCAAACATGCTGCCGGACCATCTTTATCGGAAGTTCTGGAATGCATCGAGGGTTCGTGCGAGTTAGCCTATAAGCTCCACCATAACAGCTTATGTTATAATTAAAGTTTTTTCAGTCCTATACTCGGTCTCATCTCTCCATATAGATCCCACTCTTCTACGGACCCTAGACAATTCTTGGATGCCTCCTTTTCTTTGCCTAGAAGAAGGTTAAAAAGACGCCTGTAAAAGATGCTTTCCCAGCTGGGGTTGTAAGAAACGAATTCCTGGTGGATAAATTTTAACCATAAAAAGAGGAAGCTTTTTGTACGATCCATGGTGGAGCTGACTGTGGCCCCTGCTAATAGAGTAGGAAGAGTAACAAAGAAGCCAGAAAGTTGTAAAGCTGAAGAAGGTCTGTCTACAGTACAGACTACTGCAATGCAACATGTAGAGAAAGATCACGAAAGTTTATTCGCCTCTCCCCCCCTTCTCTTATAAGATATATAGGTTATCACCGAGCTAACTGGTGGTCCTTTTTAGCCATCCTTTAGACATCCTTTAGAATCATCCTACAATTATCCCAAGATTACGTCCCCCTATGATCGAACACTTTGTCCCGGAGAGATTTTTAAGGATGCATTGTGTATGCCCGAAGTGAGGCTTCCCGCTTTTCAAATCACCTATTCGTCACAGTCACAAATTCGCTTAACTCAATCGCTCAAAGAGCGTGATAACACACGTATCGGCATCTGTCTCACTTCCCCTGTGTCCATCTCTTCCTTGCTGGCGCGGATGCGCAGTTGTGCGGCATGCGCAGTGGATGCCTAGCAGATATAGCGGACCGTGTAACGGATGCCCGATGGAACATCTAAATATCGGATGTTTCCCGTATGTGGTAGCGGGTGTAAGAATGTATGCATTGGATACATTTTTCGCTCAATTGAAAGTTTGTGGAGCTCAAAACTTTGAGCGGATGAAATGTCAGTAGACGGATGCTGGACGGATAGAGAGGATGAAAAACGGACTCAGTGAGTACAGACCGGAAGCATCGCATTAACCAATGGATGGCAAGTGTTTCTCTCCATTTTACATGCTCTTTGCATCCGTTTGTGCTTTGTGACATGGGCTTTAAGGGGAAAAGAGGCATGCTTTCTACAAATTACTTGAGTTTTAAAAATAGTTTTTCAAAAATCTGAGTTATCATGCATGACTTATAAAGGTGGTGTGTGACTTTGTCCCCCTCTCCCTCCCCCCCTTGATGTATATGTGTTTTTGTGTGTGTGTGTGTGTGTGCATGTGGATGGAATTATAGACTAGAAGCTATCATAAAGATAGATTTTATATACATTAGATGTAAGTTTTTTTTTGTACAGTGTTGGAACAACTTTTATATTCAGGTCTGTAGTTCAACCTAAGGTCAGTCTAGCAGCAGGCAAACTAATTTTCTTCAGGCAGATGGTAAGCAACCTTTGCAAAAGAGTTTGATGCTTTTAGCCCATGGGAAACATTTTTCTTCAGAATGGCTAGTAATGGTTCCCCTCATCAGCAATCTCAATGTGAAGGTTAAAGTTGCATCCCAAATGCACTAACTGCTTATTCTTTGGGTACATTAGTGAATAGAACACATATTTTTCCCCAGCTATTGCTGCCTTATGTTGACCTTGCTATTCCTGAGGAAAATGAACCTCTTTGAAAAACTTTAGAAGTCTTAGATCATGGTGAATTACTGCAAGCTCATTTTGAACCTAATTATGGCTGTGACTGTATATAAGGAATATCAGGCTAATATGGCGTATCGGAATATCGGGCTAATATGGAATATCGGGCTAATATCAGGCTATATGGCGACAAAATCCCATTTCAGCTAATTTGGTACTATACTGACCAGAACACGGAGTAGAAACTCAAAATGGAAGGGAACATTTTTATAGCTGAAGCATATGCAAGCTGTTTTTCTTTCTCTGTCAATTGCTCACCATCAAGAAAGCAAAAACTCATGGCCAGGGTAAAATTCAGCCATCCTTCCTGCCCTTGATATGAAATAAGTTGGTTACCTGACTCAAGTAAAGTAAGGCTGTAATTAAGATTTATCTGAGTCTCCTGATATGACATTTGTTCATTGTCCAACCATACATGACTCTATTTTACACCCTGAACAAAGTCCATTATTTTAGGTACAAGCGTACAAGCTCTGCCTTAAATGCCATTTTCAGTATATCTCTCAACTTCAACATTTACAAATATCCTAGCAGTTTGAAAGCATGTAAAAATGCAAGTAGAAAAATAGGGACCATTTTGGTGAGAAGGAAACAGAATTCCGTGCACCTTTGGCATTTAGTCATGCTGGCTCATGACCACAGAGATGTCTTCGGACAGCGCTGGCTTTTCTGCTTTATAACAGAAATGAGTACCACCCCCTAGAGCCAGAAATGACTAGCACGTATGTGCGAGGGGAACTTTACCTATAGTCAGGAGAATATGGGGGACATATTTAGGTTCTGCTACAAACCCCTATAGTACATATTCATCATATGCATGAAAAGACATATGAGTCTTGCTTTCATGGCCCTACCCTTTGGGACATGTATGGCTTAATTGCAAGTCTGAGGATTAGACCCGAATTTTAAAATAAAAGAATTATGTACTGTAAATCTTTATGGCTGACTTTTGGCTGAACAATTTTACTTTCCTGGGAAGGTGTATTTGCACTGAGGGATTTTAGCCTGACCTTCACAATTCCCCTTTAGCAATTAAAAGAATGCCACTTGAGGCAAGCATGTTTCCTCTGAAGCACAAAACAAAATAACGTTTTTTGAGACTGTTCTGTTCTGAAATAAGTTGCGCGAGACCGGGTTCCAACAACAACTCTTTTATTTAATTCAGTAAAGCAATGGTAATGGAAAAACATCCCAAACTGCGGCAGCCCTTTTTATAGCAGTTTGCTCACGGCTTGTGGCCAATGACACCACTTTAAGTGTTCCTGCCGTCAGGCGGGCCAATCAGATTGGTTTTCTAACAGCCAATCCGAGAACGGCCTTTTTGGCCAATCAGAATAGGGAACTTGGAGCCTACCAAGTTCCATACACAGTTAACACCGCTCCCGCTTGGTTACGTCTAATGTTGCGTCCCGTAGTCACGCCGGTAAGTGGGGCTTTTTTGAGTCCTGGTTGAGCCTGCGCAGCTCAGTCTCGGCGTGGGTCTTCAAACAGTTCGGACTGGATTGTGTCTCCCCTGTACGCTTCTCGCATGGAACCTCCATGGAAAGGGTGAGTCAGCTTTGCCGCGTGCCTGCCTGAGTGGGTCTTGGCTGGTTGAGCATGGTCCGGCCGCCCGGTCCTGGTTTGTCTGGGTTAGTCGAGCTGGCCTGGCTGTCTCCCTCCAGAAGGCTTCCTTCGTTCTCCTGCTCCCAGGACTTCTCTTTTGGGGTTATACTAACCTATGAGTGCTCTTTTTGATTTTGTTTTGAGAGTCTCTGTGTACGAAGTTTGTTGCTCTTGTTATGGAGGTTCGTCTTCCCTTTTTTATTATTTTGTATTTCGCTTCCCCCCCTCCTCAGTTGTTTTTTTGTTTTTATTTTATTTTTGCGCTGGTGTGTTATTGGGTTTGAGGGTTCGAGAATGAAGCTGGTCAAATGTGCCCACTTGCCATTCTCTTCCGTCGTCAGAAGTAGTCAGTAAGACCGGGGGCCTGTGATCTCGGTGATTGTGGCTCGGAAGCCATAACGGGTCCCTGGTAAGGGTTTTTGGCATAGCCCAGGTCGCCTATTTCAAATGCGCGGCTATTTGCTGGAGAGTCAGGGGGTTTATCCAGGTGTAAGTGGGGGTGCAGTCTGTTGAGGTAGGAACGCACATTTCCTACCCATTAAGAGTTCTGCTGGGCTTTGTTTGGTTGTGATGCTAGGGGTAATATGCTGGCGGGTGAATAATCGGTTAGCTTTTCTTGCACGTCCCCTGTCCATTCTATCCAGGCCGCTCGCCACGCTATAGTCTGCTTGCGTCTATACTGAACCATGCCGTTCAGACCCGCGCATTTAGCATGGCCCGGATGGGGCGCAGTGCGAAATTAAAGCATGTTGGATGCCCTGGGCAGCTAAGTTACTTGCTCGAATGCCACACGGTGAACCTGGGGCCCATCTTGTCTGACACCTAATCTGCAGACGGAGGTAAGTGCCATGCGATGGTGAAAAGTTTGTCTAGCTGTTATTCATACTGCTCAGTGGTACTTAGAAGCCATGAGTATGACTTCTAACCAGTTCGAGTAGGCATCCACACTATTAGAAATGTGTTGCCTTTTTGTTGGCCCAGCAAGTCAATATGTATTCGAGACGATGGGCCCCGGGAAGTTTCCCTAACTGGTTGCCTGTGGGGGGTAGGCCTCAATTTTTGACAGTCATGGCATGTTTGCCACCCAAAACGTTCAATGTCCTTTGTGTAGCCCTGGCACCAGACGTAACTCTGCCCCAGGGCTTTCATCTTAACTATGCTGGGTGCCCCTCGTGCACACATGTGCAAAACATCTTCTGGAGTTTGTTTGGTATGCATCACTCTGTCACCCCACAAAATACAGCCTTTTTCAATAGACAGTTCAGTCTGTCGGGTGCGAAATAGCTTAAAAGTCTCAGTTTTTTCTCTTCCGGCCAGCCCTTACCTACCCAATTGCAGGATGTGGTCAAAGGGTCTTTTCGTGGTGGCTCTTGCAAACGTCTGCTGCGTTAGTGGTAGGTTCGCCAGGCTCGAGTTTGGAGTGTGGAGACGGTGGGAGCTGGGTCATCTTCTGTGATGGGCAGCGGGGAATGGCTCAGAGCATTGGCATGGGTGATGGTCCTTCCTGGGCGTGGATCAGCGTGTAGGTGTAGGCAGTGAGGAATTCAGACTACCTCATCATTCTAGGTGACAAAATGTTCGGCGGTTGCTTGTTTTCTGCTGGGATCCCTCACAGGGGTTTGTGATCAGTGATGAATCAAAACAAGATTCTGCTGTAAAGGTACTCATGGAAATCTTTTGACTCTGGCAATATTGTGAGGGCTTCTCGGGTAGAGTTGGCTGTAATTGTGTTCTGATTTGGAATAGGAAGGTGACCGTTTTTGAATAGAAGGCGACCGGCTGCTCTCTGCTACTCTGGTAGCTCTGTGGCTCCAGGATGGCGCCGATTCCAAGCAGGCGATGCAACACAGGTGACCATCAAAGGCAGGGTATTTGCTGGATTAACAACGGTGTTGAGACGTTAATAGGTTCTTTGATACTTGAAAATAGCTGGCTTGTCTCCTGGTGGCCGCCATTTCCAGATAGTTTTTTTTTGTCTAACAACTGATGTAAGAGCGTTCTGCTATTGCTTGCCTTATGGGCCACGGATCACATTGTAGAAGTTTATGAGACGTAGGAATGCTTGAAGATCGTTTTTGTTCCTAGGTCTAGGGTGCGTCTTTGATTGCCTTTATCTTTTTTTCTGTGGGGTGTATCCTTGTTCATCTGTTACGTAGCCCAGAAACTCAACCTGGTTGGTGGCTAAATTAACATTTCTCTCGCTTTATCTTAATGCTTGCATCTCTAATCTTCTTAAAGACTTCTCTTAATCTTGTCATCGTAGTTGGTTGTGGTTTTTTGCTGACCAGCCAGACGTCATCAAAATAAGGGACGACTCCTCTGATTCTGTTTAACGAGACGCTCCATGAGCTTTGGAACAGTAACTTGGGGCAACGCTAATGCAAAACTGGAGATGGTTACACTTGAATGCCCCTCTATGTGTCACAATAGTCTGTGCCTCTGCGATAGTGGGGTCAACGGGTAGCTGTTGGTACGCTTGTATGAGATCAAGCTTCACAAAAAAATTTCCTCCCCCTAGGGAGTGAAATAAGTGTTGCACTACCGGTACTGGGTATTCTCTTTGTTGGAGCGCATGGTTTAGGGTTGCCTTATAGTCTCCGCAGATGCAGAAATGACACCATTTTAAGTGTTCCTGCTGTCAGGCGGCCCAATCAGATTGGTTTTCTAATAGCCAATCTGAGAACGGCCTTTTTGGCCAATCAGAATAGGGAACTTGGAGCCTATCAAGTTCCATACACAACAGAGACAAACATTCTGAAAGTTTATGTAGCATTTGGAACAGAAAACAATTATTTTAAACATGGAATGTTCAATATAGCACCCATATGATATCATATCATACCCATCATTGAATATGAAATATCCAAGTATTACTTCTGAATATTAAATCCCCAATTAGCTAGTATGGCCATCTTATCTCTAGTTCTATCTTCCATGAATTTAGAATAGAATAACAGAATTGGAAGGAATTCCTGTTTAAATATTATGTCAATTACAGTTCCAAAGCAGAAACTTATCAATAGTTCCATACTTTATTTCTTCATTATTTTAAAAAAGGATCACAGGAATCCAAGTATAAAAGGAAAAGTATATTTTTAGAAGTGGAGAACCCTATCAAAGTTAAGCAATATTTAGGCCTCAAGGATATATACAGCACGTGTTTAATGAACTTTCTTCAACTATATATTTTCGCTACTTAACAATTATGTTTGAGAATGAAATGGAGAAACTATTATCAGCTTTCATGCCATTGGGGACAACTCTCTTAATCAGAAGGTAATGTCATTTCTTGGGAGAAAAAAATAAAATTGCTTTTTTTCACATATCTTTACTCTGGGAAATAGAGAAGGGAGAGAGGGAAGGGGAGGGGGAGGGGAGAAGGGGAGAGAGAAAGATCTGAACATTACCACCTGCCAATATAAATAATAGAAAAAAAAAACCTGCTGGTTTTCTTTACTGTCTGGAATCAATTGTGTGTTTTGTTTGGAAGCCTTTAAAGTGTAGCCCAGAGAAGATGACTTTATTTGCCCCCTGTTGCAAAGCTTCATTTCAAAATGACAACTTGCACTTCTTATGTAAAATGTTGCTCAGTCACAATATTTCAAGGTATGGGCAAAATAAGAAAAGAATCCCAGGGAAGCATACTTTATCCTCCCATTTGAAACTAGGAATCATTGTCCATCATTTTATACTGTAAATAATCATTAAATGCAAAATAGTTTCTCTAGCAGTGTTATATAATAATAGCATTGCCATCATTTATGTACAAGAGCTTGTATCCCAGCTATATTTTAGTCACTAAATGATGCCAATTCATTTCTTTGTTTATTTTGATCATCAGAAAATGAATGAGATCACACTGCAGTTTGTCACAGCCACTCTAGCTTAACAAAGGCTACCCAGAATAATTTTGGAATATATAACATACATCAAATGACTGTTTATTTGATTTTTAATCTATCATTCCACTCTGCAAGGAACTGCAGTTATCCCAGCTGATTTATTTCAAAAACGATATAGGACCAGGCTTTGTATGAGTGAGATGGATGAGAGTCCAGTTAGAGTTCCTGAAGTTACAAGGCAGCATGAACTTCGCCCATCTTAAACTTACCAAGACTGAAAAACGTTGATCTACAGATAGGGATTTTTCCATTCCTTTTTTACTGGTTCTTACTTACTTATGAGCAATTATAATGCAAAATCCTCACTTCCACCCCATCCCAGACCAATGATAATGCAAAAACTTCACTTCAACCCCATGGGGGGCATGGGGGGGGGGGGAGCNGGGGGGGGGGGGAAGCAAGGCATGGGGGTAGGGTGGAGCCAGCCAGTGGTGGGATTTGCTGATTCCCTGAACTGCACAGAATCTTAACAACCAGTTTGCCTGAACTGGTGCAAACGGGCTGCATCCCACTTCTTCTTATGTCATTTCAAAATACTCTTGATGAACACTTATTTGCACATTTCAAAGATGTGAAGTGGAAGAATATCTAGATTTTAACTTGAGGGTAATTGACTTCTGGGAAAAAAAAAACAATCAACTGAAAACATCTGCACTCTCAACTGAAGATGAACATGGCAGAGTCAAGACCTAATGAATAGACTGGCTTTTTATAATTCCTGTCCAAACAAGGAGAGGACATGAGATTATCCACAAGTGCTTAATAAAATTGCTCCTTACAAGGAGACATCAGGACAGCAGTTGCTGTCTTTGCTCAAACCATAATCAACGTCTTTCCAATGGATCCTAGATTTGCATACTTCCTCTCCCAGCCAGGAAATTGCTTGTTAACTGCTTTTTGGCTAAATATCCATGGAGATTCTAAGTGATCTAGACCATAGTTGACTTGAAGGTGCTTTTTTCAAAAGGCAACTGGACTGCTTTTTTTTTCCCCTTGAGGAGAACAAAATGTTTCATTTGTCATACAAGAAACTTCATTGGTTATGATGGTGGGGAAAATGGAAGAATAGGTACTTACAGTTGAGACTGGATAGTGAGAGAAATGGAAGGATAGTTTCTGACGAGATTGTGGGGGAGTGGGATGGTGTGGGGAATGGAAGGACTGTATTGCTTTGCTGGAAGAATTGTACTTTGCAGAAATTGTACTTTTTTAAAGATAGGATAGACACTGAAGATTGAAGATTTATATTCCACTGCAAGCTGAGAGATAGTGGTTGAACCAAATTCAGCTGAAAAACTTTGCATATGAGCAGAAAATACATCCTTCCTCACAAATCTGAATAAAGCATAGACAATGACAGCAAGGTTTTTTGTGTGGTCATTTATGTGCCATTTTTTTGTGCCTCAGCATGATATTGAGAATAGAAATAGTAATGTTTGCAAATCATAAAAAATGCATTTAACTGCAGTAATATAAGATTGTTAATAAAGCCCCAGTCAGAAGAGGTAGATAATAGGCACCAAAAAAACCCAAATAAAAGCAAGCACAGCAGTTAAAATGCATCCAGCTTCCCAGCAGGAAATGTCATTTGAAAAAGCCAATTTACAGTATGATTTCCGCAAAAGTGCCAGCAATGGGACTGTGTGAAACTCATCCATGAAGGTGTTACAGGAAATGGTTGTCTAGCTCTACAGCTGTCAGATTCGAAATGAAACAAAACATAGTCTAGCATCTTTGTTGATGAAGTTGAAAAAAACAACATATGAATGTAGATGTTTTCTAAAATACTCGGCACCCAACCAACGAAGGCTTGAAAGGTCAGACTTGGAAATGGTCCCAACTATTTAGGGCTTAGCATGTTGGTCTTGAGCTAAAGTAGAAATAAGAGGCTCTCTGAGATTTGTCCCTGCCTTGAAAAACGCTGTAGGAGTCTGCACTAACAGCATTTTCCAAACTGTTGTTAAAAGGTAAAGAGCTGCTCTTTCATCCTAGGTGTGCAAACTTGAATGGATTGCAATACAGAAAGAGAAAATAATATAAATCCTGCATTTGATAAAGCAAGAGCAGGTAATACAAGCAAGAGAATGAAGTCTTTGTTATAAAAGATGACACATGCATCTGTGTCAGAAAAAAAACACCTTCCATACTAAGTGAATTATTTTTGCTCTCACTAAAAGGTAATCAATAACTGATGAATTATTGGCTTAAAGTTGATTCAGTCTTCCATCTTAAAATGAGAGAACCAGAGGTGGTATTCAGCAGGTTCTGACCAGTTCTGAAGAACCGGTAGCAGATATTTTGAGTAGTTCAGAGAACCGGCAAATACCACCTCTGACTGGAGATTTTACAGTATCCTTTCCCTGCCATGCCCATCAAGCCATGCCCACAGAACTGGTAGTAAAAAAAAAATTGAATCCCACCACTGAATCCAGGTACACTTGGGCAGCTTGTATACTTATTTATTCTACCCATCTTTGATAAAATATTTAATTTATTCCAACATTTTTAAAGGTTATTACTATTTTAAAAAAATAAAAGAGAAGTCAGTATCTTCAGTCCTGGTACTACAGGGGATCAGAACAGTTTCTTTCTTTATTTGAAACAAAAGATTTAGCAATGGAAGCTGTGGCAAGGCAACAGTAGCAGTGTGAAGCTGTGAATAGAATGGAGATTAGCTGGATGAGTCATTAACAAAGGGCTGCAACTTTCATGCTCAGATGTTGGCAATGGGGGGGGAGGCAGAACTGACACCTGTTTTTTTTATAATGGAACAAAAAGCACTTCTTTATACATGAACACTCTTAAGATAATGGAGTTGGTACATTCGGCAAGTTGATATAATTGAAGTTTGTTAGTCTTTGGAAGAAAAAAAGGATTCATATTTTGTATGCATGTGTTTCAAAGTCACTGAGAAATAGTTCATACTGTAACCTTTTTGAAGTAAAGGGAAATGTTTTTGGAAACAGGGCAATAGATATTAGAACTTTACAAAGGTTTGAGTGACACACCCTATGCACATAGGTATCAGCAGGTAACCACAACGATAAAGCAATGATATGTGCATCGGGAAATCATGATCTAATCGGATAATAGAGTAACAATAGAATAACAGACTTTGGAGATCTTCTAGTCTAATCCCCTGCTCAAGCAAGAAATCCTACTTTATTCTTTTCAACTTGAGTGCCAGCATCAAATCCAGATATGTAAGATGCCATGTCATATTTTGTCACTTGCTCACTTCTCTCTGTTGGTCATGCATTGACATACCTTGGATGTTTTTCATGAAGCAACATGGACTCTAAGAGTAAAGCAAAGTGGCTATGTTACTTCACTTCACTCTACTCAACACTCCTCTGTGACTTCCTTTAGCCTCCTTTCATATTTGCAAAAGCTGAGAGTGTCTCTGTGAAATAAATTATAACACTCCCCAGTGACAGAAATGATGGAATAAAATTTGTAGCATTGGCATCATGACATTAAATAATTTGTTTAATTTGCCCAATGATGCCATGATGCATGTTCCTTGACACACGTATATAATTTCCTTCAGAAGACACCAATGTCTAATAGGTATAAAGAAAGGACCACATGTGTTATTCCCTTCCACAATCTTAAAGACTAGGCTTAGATTATGAGGTACTTATATTTTTGGTTTTCTAGGTCTGAAGAACAATGTAATGATTGATATTCCATTCACATATTCAAGTATTGTTCTGGAATAACTTACTCCACACACCATCCATTGAGAATTTTTGTTTGTTTTGTTTTTAATTTTTCTAGATTGTTTCTGTCTGTCAAGGTGAAATTACACATCAGGATAAATACATGGTTGTTTCTGAAAATGCTATTCTGACTCCTCCCTATCCTATTCAACATCTACCTAACTGTTTCTCATCATACAACTCCACAGTATGATCAGTGCTGGAAATAAAAAAAATATATACTACCAGTTCTGTGGACGTGGCTTGGGGGGCATGGCTTGACTTGGTGAGCATGGCAGGGGAGGGATACTGTAAAAACTCCATTCTCATCACTCCAGGGGAAGCATACTGTAAGATCTCCATTCCCTCCCCACTCCTGGGGAAAGGTTACTGCAAACTCCCATTCCCCACCCCACTAACCTGCTTTCCAGCTCTGTTCTCCTGTGCAGGGCAACAAAAGAAGACCCAGCTGATCAGCTGAGGTTTGGGAGGCAGAGAATAAATGGGGCAGGGCCAGTCAAAAGTGGTATTTTCCGGTTCTCCAAACTACTCAAAATTTCCGCTATTGGTTCTTCAGAACTGGTCAGAACCTGCTTAATACCACCTCTGGGTATGATGTCAGAATCTGCTTAATACCACCTCTGGGTATGATGTTCAGAGCTTCTTTATACCTATTTGAGGCAATTGCAAAATGGTGGAAAGACAAAAAGACAATTGTCTTTTTGAGGCAATTGCAAAATGGTGGAAAGACATCAGGACTTAATGCTATATAGGGAGTTCTACAACTGAATGCTTAGAGGTCTTTAAAGGAACAAATGAAGCTCAAGCATTGAGGATCTCTAAGTTACAGATATTCAAATGGGCAAAAAAATGGAAACAAAACATCCTTCATTAGTATTATTTGGGAAGGGACAGGGCTAAATACATTGAATTCTAAGAAGGGAAGGATAAATCAGAGGGATAGGAAGAGCTAAAACAAAATCCACAACTGATGCCTCTTTTGGCAAATTCCCTTTGTATTTTTAAAAAGATAATTTTAATAGAAAAATGGAAATAAGGAAAGAACTAGCCTCAAATGTCACTTATATTACAACAATGCCTCCAGAGATCTTACCAGAAAATTAAAAGATTCAATGCTTTATTTGAAATTGTGTTCATCTGCTAAAAAAAAAATCAAAGAGACAGTGAGGTGGTAAGAAGTATTCTAGAAATCAAGAAGTGCTGATAAGAAGCAACCTGACAGCTTTTTCTTGTCACCCACCGTGACATTCAATAAGTTTGAATGCTTATAACATTCACAAATCCAACTGTGCTTAGAGATTTACCATCTAAAACAATCTTTTTCAAGGGATTATCATGGAAGCAGTAATGGAGTTGAAGAGTAAAGCAAAATCACGAGAAATTAAATAAGGAAAAAGAACGACAACATTTTTCTATCAGCAGTTGATAAACTTGAACTGGAAAATACAGGATATAATTCACACTATAAACTTGATTTGGCAAAATTACTAAATCACATAAATTAGATCCTCCTCTTAAGTAACCTCTGCTACAATAAATGCATGAAGCGATAATGATTCATTTGAAACCTGTACCTCAAGCCAAAGAGACATGCTATATATAAAAAGAACAAACTGGAATCCATGTACAAATTATAACACTGACTAAGTACTTCAAATTCTTCATCTGCACCATCACTTCTTTTTATAGCTCTGCTGTCAATTAAAAGACAAAATAGTCACGAAGTAATCTTAAGCACCGGTCCCACTGCACTTACGGATGCAAAGAGGATGTAAAACATTAAAAAAACCTTGCCATCCATTGGAAAATGCTATTCATCTGTTGTGTACTCACTGCATACATGTTTCATACGCTCTATCTGTCGAGCATCCGTCCACTGAAATTTCATCCGCGCAAGAAGTTTTGAACTGCACAAAACTATGTGAACGGATGAACTTGCCGCCGCATACGATGTACATCTGCAACATATACAGGCAACAAACGTTCTATGTCCATTATTATCCGTTAAACATCCGCTGTATCCTCTCGGCATCCTCTGGCCATCCCCTCAACTCACATCTGTTGCAGCTGAAAACGGAAAGAGGGAGTAAACAAAAGGTACACGGAACGTCTACACAGCGTTAGTAGCACGGAAATAGAAAGGATGTAAGCATATGCATCTTGTATAAGACAGATTTAAAAATGGACAAAAACGTTTGTATCGGATGCATGTCCTATAATTAGGATGTCTGCAGTATGTCTAGAGTATGTTAGAAGCGCCCCATAGCGGACAACCAATAATTTCTATAAAAAGGGGAGAAATCATCCTGATCTGCAGGGATCTGGACGACAATACAGTCCCACTATTGCTTGCAGTGGAGGTTTATTCTATCCCACAACTATTACCTCAATCTATCCACAAGCAAATCAAAGGCTTAACCCATTTTTTCAAAAGTTTTCACCAACACTTTATTAAGTAAAAAAAATGAACCAAGTGTCTTAAGAAAAGATAACCTTTATTAACTTTCTTAGGTAAACTGCATGACTTTATTAAATAAGCAAAATGAACCAAGTAAAGTGTCTTAAGCAAAGATAAACTGAAACAAGTACAACTCAGTCTCTGACACTATTCTCAGTCACTCTGAGTCAATCTCCATGCGTCTCAGCTCTTTCACCGGGCAGCGGACTGTGGAGGCTGCTGTGTGTTTGAAGTGCTGGTCTGAAGGCACACTTGTGCTTGCTTGCCCAAGGGCTACAAAGAACAGTGATGGTGTGTTCAGAAGCTATCAGAGAAGTTGACTCAGTCCATAAGGTTGAGAGGCCCTTCATCAAGGACTGTCACGGCCCAATACTGATGACAATTGTCCATTGACGGCTTGGCTGTGGTGCGGAGGAAGGGTTTGAGGATTGTAGTGGGGCTGTCTGGTCTCGCAGCTGGGTGAGGAACTGTCTGTTGTGGTGTCCGATGAACTGGGAGCTCTGTTTCTGCTGTGGAAGTCGTGGTAGTCATAGCCTTGGTAGAGGAGGGGCTGTGAAAGCCGTGAACGCTGACATTGCCTGGGGTGGAGGAGCAGACCTGGACTGGAAGGAGCAGCTTCAGCTGGGCCTTGAGGGTTGTGCAGAAATGATGTGATCTTCTGCTTCATCACCTGGTACTGGGCCTTGGGCAGTCTCTCAGGGTCTAGCTCACGTAGTGATGAAGGGCTTCCGGTCCGAGGATGGTATGTCGCTGTGGAACACCTGAGAGAAAAGTTCTGTGCTGTGCTTTCATTATGTTCCTGCATCTCCAACAGCACACTGTGGGCTGCCCCCCAGTCTGCCTCTCTGCCTGCATCCTCTGGAGCTGGGGTGGGGGTGGGGTGGGAGTGGGTTAGCCTCTGGTGCTGCTGCTTCTTCCTCCATTTTGGTGACAGCAGGGCGTCATCCTCCACCGGATCCTCCAAGTCTCTGCCGTGGGGCTCTCTGAAGACACCTTCCTGAACAGGGTAGCTGGCTCCTGGCTGGAAGAGACTGGTTGTCTGTGGGCCTGTCTGAGGGAGAGGGGTCTCAGAGGGACCTGCTCCTCCGTGTGGATCTCACCCTCCAGGAAACTGCATTGGCCATGATTACATCTCCTGGTCAGTGGCTTGACAGCGGCCTGCCTGGATTTCTTGAGGTGTACATGCCATACCAGGGTGTTCATGTGCTTCTACCATCCAGGATACTTCTACAGTGTACCCAGGCTCTCTGCCTTCTCTCCCAAGCTGCCTGATTCTTCTTGTGTGCCCAATATAGTCTGTGGCCCTTTCTCCACAGGTACTTCATTCTCCTCAGCCATTCCAGCACCATCATCCTCGATGCTCCTTGGAAACAGTGTACTGTTTCCTCTCTCTCCTTCTCCTTCCCTTGCCTCTTCCTCCCACTGGCAGAGGTCGAGCAGGCAGGGCCTTCAGGGACTAAGCAGCAGGGCTTCAGGAGCGGTGAGCAAACAGGCCTTTCGAGGTCTTGCAGCAGAGACCTTCAGCAGCAGGGCTTTAGGAGGCCTTGGGGCTGGTCCACCACAGCAGCAGCAGCAGCAGCAGCTTCAGAGTCAGTGCCAGGGGTGGGATGCTGGTTCTGGCCTTCTCACCTTGCCAGGGCTTGAATGAGTAGGCACGTGCTTCCTCTTTTTTGCCTGACTGACAAAACCATGTGTTCCTGCAAGATGTGTTATTGGCAGCAAGTCTTTCCCCTGTGTGTGACTGTGTCGTGCTGCATCTCTTTAATATCCACGGAGCTGATACAATCATACTCCCCGCTACGCGCAGTGAACACTTTGTATCCAATATACATCCGTATGACATCCCCCTCTTATTTTCCTATAGGCATCCGTGATGCATCCGCTTCAATCCCGCTATGATCCGCCCCTTCCGCTATGCCATTCCGCTTTTGAAATTCTTCCCCCCGGAACCCCTTCGGATGTGGTCATCTGCTTCCATCCGCCTTATCATTCGCTAAGGCTTCATGAACATCCAGTTTTAACATCCCCGCTACCATACTACCCAAGTCCCGTTCTTTTCATTCTGTTTATGCACAATTTTCGCCCACTTTTTTGGGAGCAGTATGACAACGGATGGAGCCACCCCCGAAATTTTGCTCGTCTGCTGTGTCCTTTATGCATATGTTTTGCGTCCATTGGCCAGTGGGACTGGGCCTTAAAAAGGAGTTATTTTGGAGGAGAGTAGATGTTACTGCAAGTCATTTTGACTACTAGTGATTATTTGGACAAGTCTCTGCAGTTTTCTGGGCATCATTTTTGGAAATGTTTAGCCATTTTCTTCTTTCTAACTCTGACTGAGCATGACTGCCTCAAAGTCATTAATTTGACTTCATGGCTATGCTGGGTCTTGTTTTTAGCCTAAGGCTACTACACAGAGGTGGTATTAAGTAGGTTCTAACCAGTTCTGGAGAACTGGTAGCAGAAATTTTGAGTAGTTCAGAGAACTGGCAAATACCACCTCTGACTGGAGATTTTACATTATCCTTCTCCTGCCATGTCCACCAAGCCACGCCTACGGAACTGGTAGTAAAAATAAATTGAATCCCACCACTACTACTACACCAAGTTGATTCTCACTGTTGATAAAGTGTTCCAATTTCTACAGAGATCTCCTTTCTTAAATTCTCCCTCCTCCTCCTCCTCCTCTTTCTCCTCCTCTTTCTCCTCCTCCATGGTGGGATTCAAAAAAATTGACTACCAATTCTGTGGGCATGGCTTGATGGGTGTGGAAGGGGAAGGATATTGTAAAATCTCCAGTCAGAGGTGATATTTGTCAGTTCTCCAAACTACTCAAAATTTCTGCTACTGGTTCTCCAAAACTGGTCAGTATCTGCTGAATACCACCTCTGCTCCTCCTCCTCCCCATTTCAAAAGGAATAATACTCTATACCATGGGTGTCCAACTCACCACATCATGTTGCCATCATGAAAAAAATGATGTTTTCCCCTTTTGTGGAGCTGGGATGTGCATGGCGTGCACATGATGCATCTGGCCTGTGGATCACCAGTTTGTTCTGTTCTATGGTCTGTTCTATACCATCAATCAATTACTGACCAAAAACTACCATTGACAGTTTATCAATATGGTTAAACTAGTCAAAAGATTTGCTTCAACATTGCTTTTTCTTCATGGCATAACTTTTCCTGAGGTAATTGTAGAAGACTTCTGGTCCACTATCATTTCTGTAGATTGTGGCCTCTCCATGCATTCCTGGAACTGCAGCAAGAGGATGCTTCACTAACCATTTATAAATGACAAGATATAGCTTTGCTTTTATTTCCAATCCACTGTGGAGACAATTTAAATAAATGATTCAGTTTTAGAGAAGTCACAATTTCATATGTCATGTCCACACAAAAAATTGGCTTCTTTAAAACTAGAGCATTTATATATGTTTTTTAGCTGTTACCACAAGGGGCTGGGAATAAAATGATGAGCTTGGGATTTACATTTACCCACATCCTACTGGCTATATCAGGCTGTTTCAGGCATGTCCATTCAGTTGTAGTGTTGTTTTATAAGATGATTATACTTTGAGCAATGGGATAGTCCAGTTGAGCTTTCTTTTGTACCCTTATGTATTACCACTTCTCCTGCCATCCCTCCCTTACCAGTACCTTATTCTCAGACAATCAGTATGAGAAGAGGAAACTGAGTTTGCTTGTCCACAACCATAGAGCTGATACATATGACTGTAGTCTAGAAGATAAAAAGTTTCTGTTCTCATTGCTTCTGCCAGTCTGTAAAAGAGATAGCATAAAAATGGTGTGGAAGTCCAGCTGTTTATCCACCAGGTCTCTGATCCAGAAAACTGAAAAATGTGTTAGAGATCTGGCAGGTAAACCATTGGCTGCCAACTATCCAATCCTGTCAGCTAACCTCAAACAGAAAAGAAAAGAATTGACAGGAAGGCAAGTGCAGAGAAGGGGGAGAGATCCTGCTTCCCCATATAACTCACGCAACTCTTTCAAGAATGTTTTCTGATTACATTGAACCCGGGGCTTACCATTTCTAAATTGTGTTTAAAAGTGCTCAAACAACGTACCAGCATGGAGAAATGCAATGGTAGTGGAATGAACTGAAGTGAGAAGAAGTGATCCCGTCTGCATCTTGCAACAACTCCCCACTGTCAACTGTTTTGGAGCTATTTTTAAAACAGAAAGACACTGTCACCAGGATCCTTCTGTTTTCACTTGCAGCTTCCTTAAAGTTCCTGTCAGCTACTTCTCAGACTAACAAGTGTTGATGGGTCGGCTCCCCGCTAGTTAACAGAGGATGGATGGTGGCTTCTGCTTTACTGGACAGCCATGATCTATCTTGCTATGACACTGGGGGGAGTGGGGAGGGATGCCCAATACAACAAGGAACCTTTTCTGCTTTAGCAGGCTTATGCAAATAATGGATCAGTGGTCTGAGAACCAGGTTTGGAAGACAAATAAACCTGTGAGTCCAATCATCACCAAAGCTTGCCTCCTCTCTCAGAACCAGCTCTCTAGGGAGAACAATAACTTGATGTTTTCCCCGCTGAGCGGTAACTTTGCTGAGAGAAAAACAAAGCATGGAACTTTCCTTAATTTATTCCTCAATAAATCTGTAAGGACACTTACCTTGGATACTGAGGCAAATTAAATCTCAGTAATGAGGCAAACTAGCACACATTACTTCAGAAGCTAAAGAAAACCACCTTGATGCACCATGAGGAGGAGCCCTAAGCAAGCTTTTTTATGCTTAGTTTTCCACAGTAGTTCTGATTTCCACAGCTGCTAGTCACTGGAAGGATACTTAGCTAACATACTGAAACTGCTCTAATCTTTCACGGAAAAAGATTCAAGAACCTTATTTGTTTTTGAGACATTTTCAAAAGGCTTCTCATGTGCTTGTAAGCATGTCTTCACAACCTTAAACTTAATAAGCAACCCTAAATGGTGTCAGAAGCAATGGGGAATTATGCCGTAAGTTTTATATTATCAACACAAACAATAATATACCAATTATTTCTTCTTAAACTTACTGTCTGAATTATACTCAGAAGAGAGCAGCAGTCTGTGCAGTTGATAAAAGGAACGAGTTGTATAGTTTTAACATTTTGCTCCAGTCAGTTGTCTAATAGCACCAATTTAGACAAGTTAGATCTCTTGAGTAGTCTATGTAGAGCAGATTATAATAATTATAGGGGGCCACTGAGGTGAAGAAGGGGAGTGCAAAGAACAAATGCATCACTGTACCCTCATGACACAAAGGCTGCCCCTCTTATATCTGGACCATGACACTACACATATGTATAAAAAGGGACAAAGCTTATATTGTGATGGCAAAACACTGGATCTTGATCGCACCTCTGCACCTCTGATAGTAATCCAACCTCTTTGAACTATAGAGGGAAAGCAAAGATAAAAGCTTCCTTGCTTTACATTCAATTGGCTGTGGTTAAATGTCCATCATTTTCATGACAGCAGTACCAAACTCTTCCATTGCTTCTTCCAAGATGTTTTTTAGTTAACCAATCCAACCGATAACCTTGAGACTTCTTGAAGGTCTCTTTCCCAAGTAATAGTTCAGGACAACCATGTTTAACGCTTTTTGGGGGGCACGAGGAGGAGGAAGAATTATTCAAGGTAATTTAGGTGTTGCTATATTGTTGCAGTTACTGAAATTCAATTCTCCTATCAAGAATATTTTCTACTTGTCATTTAGCAGCATGGAAAATTCAGAAGTACAGAGCACAGCACTGAGGAGAAGACCTATGTTTCTTGCTAGGATATTTCGGTTTTCAAGAAAGGGAGATCCTGAACAATGGAAAAACAAAGGTTTTTTTTTTTTTTTAATAGAAGTCAAGGGCTTCAAAGTGGGACATTTATAGATTTGATTTGCTGGCAACCTTTGGAGCAGCTAGACAGGTTCTTGTTCCTGAATCTGGGGTTACTTCTTTGGTTAGGAAAATCTGCCCTTGCAGGAACAGCAGCGGAGCCCTTGTTGAAAAAGTAGAGAATTGAGGTCATCAGGCTAATTGAGGATAGAATGTTGAGGTTCTGTAATGTGGCAATTGACTTTTTAGGGCTGCCCTCAGGCTGTACTGTGAACTGGCAAAGAGGGTTTCTATCCATTGGTCTAATTGGGATGGTGGGCAGGGATGCTAATGGGGTTAATTATTACTTGTAAAAGCCTGGAATGAAAAGGGTGCAACCTCTGCTGTGACTTAATTAATTTCCTGTTATACCAACTAGATTTAGACTGATAAAAATGTCAGCACCTGTCAAACCACAACACCTAACTTACATTCAGTATGTTGCTTAGCATGATGAAAGTGGTGCAAGTCAGATCGGGATAGGAATTGGAGTTTATTCCCTGTTTTGTTAACCAAGACATTGCTCTCCTTCTGTAAATTTCATAAAGTCTGAGGCATTGTTTGATGACTTTAAACTTTCAAAGTGCATGCTGTAAAGTAATGATATGTATGGCTGGAGTAAGCGGGGAATCTGTCAAAACTGACTGACATCAAAAATAACTCACTTTTCCTTTAAGTCAGTGGCCTATCAATCAATCACAAACCACCCATATTGTGCTAACACAAAGGATAATTGCCTTCTCACTGCATGCCATATCAGATTTTTCATCACCTAAAATAGATGTGTTATATTGCACCGTTCTTCTAAATCCAATGGCAACTTTTCATTGTCCTCCTCTTCCTCTGCTACTTCTTCTGTTGTCACCGCTCCTCCTGTTCCTCCTTCTGACCTGAAAATGCTATGAACAATACTGTAGTACAGATGTGGAGGATCACTTCGAAAAGAAAATCCAGGGCATTCAGAAATCCCTGTGCCTTTGAAGTACAGAAAATTAATTAGGAGTGACTGAAAAGACTTAAGTACCTTGTTCACCTGGATCAGATGTTGCAAAGATACATACTTTCCATTTCTGAATTCCTCTGGGACAAAACTACACAAAATGGTTATTGTGCTGAAATGTTTCAAATGCATTTCTTGAGAGTAGATCACAACACTTGATTTTCATTTTATGCAAAAGTTAGTGACAACTGATAATGTAAAAATGATCCTACTGGATTAGTTCAAGGCTCATCTTTATCCAACATTTGGTTTCCCACAACAGTCTCTGGGTTACTTGCAAGGATGAGATACAGCCATACCTCTCTCCCAACGTTATTTCCTTCAACTGGTACTTGGAGGCGTGCTCTCTCCAAAATAGATAGACCTTCTGCAATTTATCCAATCCCCTTTTAAAACTACTCAAGCTTGCCAGAAAATTTAGGGTTCAAATACCTACAGTAGTGCAGAACAATTTAAAGATTAATATTCAATTGAAAGCAGATCTCTTTTTTTTTTTGGTGGGTCTAATGGATAGACAATTATAAAAGAGTTATGAAAGACTGTTTTTTATGTATGATAACTGCTGTGGGATTGTTACATGTACAAAAAATAGGAAAAACTGAAAAAGTTTTTTTCCATTTCTTTCTTTGCATTTTTTTTCACTTATTACTTTTCCTCACTTTCCTTACTTTACTTTTTCAAAATTTGTACAGTTTTTATTCTGTTAATATTTCTTTAATAAAAGTTAAATATATAAAACTATTGAAGCTGGCCATCAACATGTCTTGGAATGAAGAACTCCAGAGGTTAATTGCATTCTATTTGAAGAAATATATCTTTTCTCTTCTCCAAGTCTGACTAAACCTGGTTTTGGTTGCCATAAAATAAATAAAAACCTATACCTATCTACTTTCTTCATGACATGCCTGATTTTTATACATATCAATCATATCTCCTCTCTGTCACCTCTTTGATGAAGTAAGAAGTCCTAAACCTTCTATCCTTTTTATTCTTTTGTAAGGAATGTGTTCAATTCTCTCTTAATTTTGATTGTTCTCATTTGCACTATTTCCAAACAATAAAAGGATAAAATTCCACATATATTTTTTTCATATTGTGTGAGCAGAACTGTATATACTTCTCAAGATGTACTGTACATGGGCCACAGATTTCTATAAGGCCATTGCAATGCTGATGGGTTTATTTTCAATCCCTTAACATTTGAAATCTACCTTTCTTCTTCAAATGGATGTCTGCATTCATGCTTAGAATGAGTCTCTGTGTTCTGGTTGAGCTTCTTTAGTGACAGACCGAAACCTCATCTCTGCAAGGCTTCAATCCATGCTCGCTGCTGGAGCGCCCCAAGCCGGCTGGTTTCAGGGCTAAGCCACCCCGTAGAGGTGGTAAAGAGGGGGGAGAATGCCAGCAGGGTTGAGGAGAGCCGCATCTCTCCTCCCCAGCTGGCCTTTACTCCCTTTCCCGAAGACGGTTGCAGAGGTGGTCAGAAATGGCCATCACAAAGAAGAACTCAACCAGAAAAGAATGTGTAGAAGGAAGATAAGAAGAGAAAGTTTTGGTTGACTGGGTCAAACAGCAAAAGCAACAAACAAGGCACCCTGGAATTGAAACTGTTAAAAAACAATAACATTGTTCCCTAAGAAGATGTTTAAGCTGCGAAGGAGAGAGAAAAGGGAAAAGATTTGGTTTTTTTCCTTTTCCTATACTGACAGCTAAGAGACTTAAGCAAGAAATTGAAAAAAAATCCACTTTGACATCAATAGGCATTTAATCATGAAAATAAAAAGTCAAAGGGATAATAAAGATTTCTGGATAATTAAAAGCTTTTGAAAACAGGAAAGGAGAGAAAAGATAAAAGGCAGGATCTGGAAGGGAAGGAGACTGCCCTGGAATTAAAAAAGAACTTACAGCAAAATCTTAACAAGACTTCCAAAAGATACATTCTAACTGAAATATCCACAACAAAAACCCCAGGAAGAGAAAGTCAAAAAAGAAATAAGAAGATATAACTCGGGACCATCTGGATTACTTGATGATTTCTGGATTCTTGGTTATTGTTTTTGAATGACTAAAATCAAATCGGGTGGTTGTTTAAAACAGTTTTTTAAATGGCTCCACTTCTTAGAATAACTGAAACATGGAACTTTAAAAGTACAAAGAAGAGCACAAGAAAGGAGAGGTTCTTTTGGCTTCGTATTCAGTTTTTAGAAATGGAGATTTTGGAATTATGAGAAACAATAAGAAATGCCTGCAGAATAAGAAGTAATCTTAGATGGCGGAAAAAAAGGAAAGGTGGGGGGAAGAGAATGGAAAGTTTAAGATTGGGAAAAAACAACTCCAAAAAAAAAAAATAGAGTGAAAAATAAGTATAAAATCAGAAAGCAACAGAAGAGGGAAATGCAGAAGACGAGAATTAGAAGTAGAGAGACAAGGGGGTAAAAAGGGGAGGGAGAAGATGAGAGGGAAGAAAGAAAGGAAAGAAGTTATAAGGACAGAAGCAAAACATAGAGAAATAGGGCCTATTTAGAGATAATGAGTGGAAACTTAATGGAAAAAGGGATTCTGCAAAGGTACATAAGATAGTATGGTTATATTAGAAGCAGAAATAATTTTTAGAAAATATGAAACAAATGACATTAAAATGTCTGATTAAATAGCTTTTGTAATTCAGTGAATGCTTGTCAATAAATAAATGTAACAAAAGTATATTTAATGATTTATAAAACATATGTGAAGATAAATAAGGCCAAAAATTAATTATGGAGATTATATGTGTTCTTAAGAAGTATGATATTTAATTGAAAAGAAGTGTTAAAGATGTTAAGATTTTATGATTATTAATTGATTAGAACTGAACTGCCGATAGAATGAGGGTTTATAATTACAATATATTTACAATCTTTCTTTTTTTAAAAAAAAAAAAATATAGTGTGTGTTTATAAGAATGTACCGAGCAGAATTCGATTGAAGTTGATGTATTATGTATTATATTGAAAGTCATAAACTTAAGGTATTTATTGAAGTTTAAATAAAGAGTTGAATGGATGTAATGAAAAGATATAAAGGTGTCATACTGCCAATTAGTAACTACAGGAGAAAATTTGTTTAATGAGAAAAGATAATATGAATTGGAGCAGAACAGACAAAAGTTATAAATAAATGATTTGAATTGAGATTAGATAATCAAAATAAAAATGAGAACAATTAACAAGAGAGAAAAAACAATATAGAAAATGCTAAAAATAGTATAAGATATGGAATAGAATACAAAAAGGTGCATGAAAGTGAGTTTTGTGTCTGTATAAAGAAGTTCAATCTGGGACCATACTATTTTCAAAAAAGATGTTTTACTTGTATTTTGTGTGTGAAAACCCAAATAAAACTTTCTTTAAAAAAAAGAAAGAAAGAAAGAATGATTCTCTGTGTTGTAAAAGCCACAGAGAAGCTTTTAATCATAAGGAAATTAGGTCATATAGCTGATTTTATTTTCAATTATAGAATGTGAATCAAAATTGAAAACAGCTTTTCATTAACAGGCATTTAGGAAAATGTGAAACATCACATATAACTTGTTTGTATATCTGTTTTTTATCAGCACAGAATTAAATTTGCTGGAATTTTAGAGTCTTATGGTTGCAAATTTTATAGAAATATGTGCAGAGTTTTTCAAATGGAATGGTCTTTTACCATAAGAGTTGCTTACTCAAACCACTTATGATAACTTATGCATCTTACATGGCCAAAAGAAAGAAAATGTCACATTTACATAGCTGCCAAATTGCACCTTTCTATCCAGGCATTGGTGTGGCACTTGACTCGAGCTGAAGCTCGACACCACTATATACGCTGGCTGGTAGAGGCCAGCCACTATTAAAGTAAAGGGGCGGGGAGTTGTACTTCCAACGGTTCACATTGAAGCTAAAACATGTGCCAGGGGGACAAAACCTCATAGTGGATGCATTATCGCGGTTAACCCAATACCATTCCTATTGGGAGGAGGTGGCATAGCCCAGTGGTCCCCAGCCTTTTTTGTACCAGGGACCGGTTTCATTATTATTCATTCTTCCATGGACCGGTACCTGAGTAACGCAAGACTCCACCGCCATCAGGATGGCTCTTCGTTCAAAGCCGCCCTCCCCTCGACAAAACTAATGTGCAAGGATTCCTTCAGCACCCAAATGCTGCTTTCCAACTGAAAACCCAGAAGCACTTTCCAATCGAAAACCCGGAAGCAACCAAAAACCCAGAAGCACTGTCGAAACAAGATGGCAGTGCCCAAGTTTTGCGGCCCGGTACAAAATGATCCATGGACCAGTACCAGTCTGGGGCCCAGTGGTTGGGGACCCCTGGCATAGCCCATCATAGCTTTCCCTTGGTAGGAGGTCCAGGTGTTGTCTACTAAGCTATTGGACACAATGAAACGTGATGTGCAAATGGCTGTCACCCATGATGCCTGGTTAAGCAAGCATAATACTTTCTGTACATATCGTGACAGGTTAGCCTGGAAAGGGAACAAGATGTACATGCTTGTAATACTCCAAGACACTTTTCCATCCAAATGCCATGATGTAAAACAAGCCAGCCACTTTGTTTTTTTGAAAATGTTACACCCAGTCAGAATACAATTTTGGTCGCCTAAAATGTGTTCCGACATTGAACAGTACGTAAAGAAATGTCATACCTGTGCTACATGGAAGTCCTAATCTGGAAGTCCATTGGGACTGCTACAAACAGTATCAAAACCCTGTCGCCCGGCAGGATATCATGATGGATTTTATTGTTCAGTTGCCCAATAGTAAGAGGTGTACAGTTAACTGGACAGTCATTGATTTATTTTCTAAACAGGCTCACTTTGTGCTGTGTATGGGATTACTGTCAGCCCAAAAATTGTTGGGTTTATTCCTTAAGCATATATATAGGATTCATGAAATGCTACAATGTATAACATCAGGTCGATGAGTCCAATTCACTGACAGGTTCTGGCGGGCATTTGTTCACTTGCTAGGATCATCTCAAGACCTCAGTTCTGCATACGATCCTAGCATGAATGGGGCTGCTGAAAGAGAGAATGCAATGAGAGAATGCTACTTGAGGTCCTACATATTGTATCATCAAAGGCTGATTTACTCCCATTCGCGGAAGTAGCATACAATAATGCTGCGCATGATAGTACTGGCTCCAGTCCCTTCCACATAGTAAATGGAATAGAATTTGCCCCTATTCCAGAATTACAATGTGACATGTGTGAGCCTATTAATTTACAAACATGGACATAAACAGTCCAGGACTGCTGGGAGAATGTGAAGAAAGCATTAATGAAGACTTCTCAGGCACATGAAATCCAAGCCAATAGGCAATGGGGTAGTCACAAACCATTTGTGATCAAGTGTATCTATCAACCAAGTACATAAAAATGAAATTGGTTAGCAAAAACTGGTACCTAAGTATATAGGCCCATTTCTGATAATACAGATAATCAACCCCGATGTAGTAATTATATATCATTCATATGTTTGCAACTGTGTATCATTGCAACTATGTATTGTTCAGGCATTTGCATCAACCCAATTGTAATACTTCACTCAGTATAATCCCATGAGGCTCTGTCTCCCTCAGCTGACCTTTTGCAGGACACGTTACAGGGACACAGGAGTGTAAACATCTGTAGAAGATTACTGCTTACTTAGCATTGTAACTTATTTGTCTAGCCATGCAGCTTGTAAGTGCAGGAAATATCCTAGATCGAATTATAAATCTATTCAATCCTGTCATGCCTTGTTATCTCGTCATTATCTGTCAGCTATGTATAATCCTGTGTAATCTGTCTGACCTGGGCTTGACCTAGGCTCTGAATAAAACAATCACCCGCACGAGAGTTGGTGTGTCATTGAAATGAGGCATAATAAAAGAGCGTGTTGTACCACAGGACATCTCGGCACAGCTCATGATCCCGAGGCAAATCTTTGTCTCCTGTCGTTTCTTTCTCCTTTAAGCTCCTTATCCATGAAAGGTGCCCATCTAATGCGGGAATAGCAATCACCGCATTTTGGTGACCCTGACGTGATTCCCTAAGGGGGATACATGTGCGACAGCGCTCCATATCATTGCCCGCTCGAGGCGGAGCTGTGCATACCGCCAGGGACTCCTGAAGCGAATTCACATCATCGGATCTGAAACCACGGTCTCGACTTTTCGTCAAGTAAAATGGGCGGAAAACTTTCTCAAACGAACAGACAGAGGCATCGCTGAAAGGAATTGAGGGAGTTAGTCCGGCTTCTCTTCTTATAATAATATTCTGCTAATTTAATATGGGCTCGCCTGTAAAAAATGAAACCTATTGCTACCGCCGTTTATTGACTATATGTTGGTTGCAAACATTTGTCCCAATTAATTCCAAGAACGAGGGTCCTTAAATTCCATTTGGCAAAAAAGTTGGTGACTGATCTCCATAGTCCTACCTCGTGTGGCACCTCATTGGCCATTTGATTATGGTATCAGCGTTTGAGGTAAAATTAGGTGGGGAAGGCTTTTAAATCGTCCAAATTATAAGTTGTATAATAGGAGCAGAGAGTGTATTTGAATATGCTTCCCCTACCAAGTTGATGATAATTTCTGTCCCTTATTCCAAACCCTCTGCTGCCCAAATGATCATAAGTTCATTACGGAGCCTGCCGCTTCCATGCACAAGTCCACTTCCTTAAATGCTAGAGGCCCTCGTTGTCCTCCACCACCCTCGTCCGAGGTTGGGGGGGGTGGTGTAAAAGCCATTCCAACAAGCCTTTAATGACGGAGAAATAGGATGAGGACACCCTTTGCCGGCCCTCTCTTTTATCCTATCATACAGTAAACTGGGGCAATCCTTCCAGCTCCCTCAAGTAATGGGAGGTGAGGTCCGCCAATGTCCGTAACAAAATGATTCAAGGATTTAAATAGCAGCTTGCAAGAAAATGGTATTGTTCAATCTCTGCTATGTTACAGGGTCCGTTTTTAGGATCAATAGCTCCAACCAGGGAGCTGACTTGATAAATGCCTGATTGGGCGTAATATTAGTTTCACATGACAGTGCGCGAAGCACTCACGCCTAGTACACGAATTTTTGGTCTGGCGAGTCAGAATTTTCACTATATAGCGTATCTGCAGCCGCGCCGGCTAGAGCTTTGCCTGTCAAATGGTTGATACGCGTAGAATATCCTTAACGGTGACTGGCACTATGTCTTTACCGTCTGCCACAAGCAAGGATTTGCGGCACGACGCTAGCTGCTTTCCCTATATCTACAGGATGTGCTTTCGGCCGCTGCTCCAAAAATAATGATTAATGCAGGAATGCAATGCCACATCTTTTTTTTAGTAAGTCATTCAAGGACCTTGGTCTGAGCCTTTTTCCTCCGTTTACAAATCGTTGCACAGAAGCCTTAGGAATAGACAATATTGATAATGAGGTAGGCTTGTAATGAATTTCAAAGTTGAATACTTGCTTATGAAAACTCAAACGCTGGATGTGTGCAGGCAGTTTTACAAGAGCCGCATACTTAATTAAAGTAAGAGAAGAATGTTACCGCAGCCTTGGCAGAGTTAGTCTTACAGCCTGCAGGAATCACATAGTAACCACAGTCACCATTGACCATGTTCTGACTGCTCGTGGCCTCACGGGAGCCCATGTACTGGAGAGTGGCATAACGATTGCACGGGCAGAACATGAGGCTCTCATTTCTTATTAGTCTTCGCCACCGATTTCTTGCCGCAACGAATAACCACTCCGGCAAAATGGGCAGACTGTTGTTAATTTCGTGGCAGAGCCAGGTCACTGTTAAGACGCCAATGCCCAGAGCCGCCGGGCCGGGGGAGCAAATTATGTTAAAGAAACCAGGTAGCTCATGCCCAAAAGACGCTATGCCCTCGGATGCCACTAA
>BHFT01004074.1:0-23108 GCA_004320025.1 Laticauda laticaudata
GTAGTCTTTTAAAATCAGTCTTTGTTTCTGTAATTCTTTTTTGTTAATGTCCGTATCAGGCGCCGAGGGTCTTCATAGATAGGAAAGACCCTGAGTCGACTTCCATCTCACAGGGCTTCCTTCGATGCTCACCTCTATCCAGACCTTCTTCTCATTTTCTTGCCCTGGCATTTTCCGATGGTTACCGTCTAGTGCGTATCTCTCCTGACACTGGTTCTTTTGCTTCAGTTCCATCTGCTTCTGGCTTGTCTTTCTTCATGTCTGGGGGGTGTGTTGGCTGCTGCATCTTTTAGGACTATAGCTCTTTTTGTTTTGGCAGACCCTTTCGATGTGCCCCCATTTGTTACAAGCCCTACAGATTGCATTGAGGAACCTGCATTCAGCTTGCGGGTGGTTGCCCCCACATCCCGCACACTGAAACTCCTGCCTGTTTTCTTCTCTTTTTCCTGCATTTCTTGTCTTGATTGAAGTCTATGGACATCTTCATTTTCATCCTTGGTATCGCTCTGGGATTCGAGATCTTCGTAGTGGGCTGTCGTTGTGGGCTGTTTCTTGCCTCCCTCTGCCTTTCTCTCTCTGCTTGGTTTGGCAGATCTGGAATCGCATTCATTTGGCGCATTGTGGCTGCTGACTTCTTTGCTGCTTCGATGGCGGTTGCTTCTGCAATAGCTCGGCCACGGTTATGTTTGGTCTATTCAGCAGCTTACTCTGAAGTGTAGTGTCCTTCAACCGAGGACCACGCGGTCCCTCATGGCCTCGTCCATGTTCTGGAACTCGCAGGCTCCTCCAATGTGTCTCAGGGCTGCTACAAAATCTCCGACGGTTTCATCTTCCTTCTGGTCTCTCTTGTTAGAACTCATGTCTTTTTATCAAGTTGGAGACCACAGTGGCGTAATATGCTCTGAGAATTCTGTTCAGCTCAGGACAAGTCATCTGTTTGACATCTCGGGTTTAGCCAGCGCCTTCACCATTTTAAAAACAGCTGGTCCGCAGTGTATAAGGAAGACAGCCTCTTCCTTTGGTCAGATATTTCCTGCAGTTCGTTGCTTTCTAAAAACATAACAAAGCAATCGATATACGACTCCCAATCCTCTCATCAGGATTGAATGGTGCGGGCGGCGCGTTGTTACCGGCCATCTCTCTCGCTCAGTTCAGAATCGCCGTGTGCTTGGTCTCGGTCTTTCTACGATGATCCCACCTTCGTCTCCAGGTTCCATCCGGAAAAAGTGTGTGAGATCGGGTTCCAATAACATACTCTTTTATTAAACTCACTAAGCAATGGTAACGGAACAGAGCCAAGCCACGGCAAGCCCTTTATATAGCGGCTTGTCCGCGGCTTGTGGCCAATGACACCACTTTAAGTGTTCCCGCCGTCTAGCGGGCTAATCGGTATGGGTTCTCTAATGGCCAATCCAAGAATGGCCTTTTCGGCCAATCAGAATAGGGAACTTGGAGCCTACCAAGTTCCATACATAACAACTGGAATATAAATATTTTGCAAAAGTAGTTCCCTCATCTGTAAAAACTTCTTTATCCAATTTAAACCTTTCAGATAGTTAAACATATCTCCTTGTATATCATTTGGAGGGGATCCATATGAAGGCGGGATATCACAGAGTTGGCCCAATCATTAAACAGGAAATTATTACTTCAGGTGGTATTCATCTTGGCAAATATGGGGACTGCAACCAGAGGCGAGTTTCAAAAATGTTAGCAATGGGTTATCTGCTTGGTTGCTGGGTGGGCGTGGCCTAGTCGGTCTCCTACACCAGGGCAGGGGGGCGTTTTTGCCCATCCCAGGCTCCAGAGGCTTTTCTCCATCCTCCAGGAAGCCCAAAATGGCCTCCCTGGGCTCCAGAAGCTCTTTGGAAACTGGAAACAAGCCCATTTCTGGCCTTCCCGAACTTCCAGGAAGCTCATTTTTCACCCTTCCTGAGCCTCCAAATGTACCCTGCACTTACCTGCATCCAAAATGGGCTGTGTAGGGACTCCTGGGAAGGGTGGGTGGGGTGGGTGGGGCCAGCCAGGTGTGGGATTTGGGGTTCTCCAAACTGCAGAGAATCTTAACTAGGCGCTCTCCTCAACCCCTGCGAACACCCAGCAGTCCATCCCTGACTTCAACCCCCACAGTTCCCCATCCAGCATGAATTCTGAGAGTCGAAGTCCATGTATCTTTGCCAAAGCTGTTTGGCAAAACCTCAAGTTGGCAACATCAAGTTTGGCAACATCAAGTTGCCAAAATTGAGAATCCACATTTTTGGCTGTCCTTCCCTTTTGGTGGAAAAACTCTGTGTGGCCCACCATGTCACCTTAGACCCCAAAAGGAGTTTCCTCATCAATTAGAGGCACTCAGATGTCCCTTAAAGCAGGCAGCCAGTTCTTTCAAATGACTGATTCTGGAAAGTAGCAGACGGAGAATAAAGTTGCACCATTATGTTTTTTCTGCCTCAGGCAGCAAAGTGCCTTGATGCTTTCCTTTAATCATGGGGATTAAAGTAAATTTCAGTTGCCAACTTAGCTGCATTGTAAAGAGGAGCAGG
Source organism: Laticauda laticaudata (assembly GCA_004320025.1). Classification (NCBI taxonomy): domain Eukaryota; kingdom Metazoa; phylum Chordata; class Lepidosauria; order Squamata; family Elapidae; genus Laticauda; species Laticauda laticaudata. The sequence continues at coordinate 2,541 of BHFT01004074.1, forward strand.
TGACATCTTACGTTGAAAAGTGTGGAATCCTAGAGTAGGGAGAGCCCATAAATATCATACATGCCAATTCCCCTATTCAGTCAAATCTCAGCCATTCCTGGAAAGCTTTTATCCAGCCTTTGCTCAGGTATCTATGACAACTCACCATAGCCAACTCACCACAATTAACTCGCCATGGCTAAGTCACCACATCTAACTCGCCATGGCCAATTCACCATGATTAACTTGCTATGGCTAACTCATCATGGCCAACTTACCGCAGGACACAATGGCCAACTCACCATGGCCAACGCACCATAGCCAACTCACTGCAGTACAAGAGTTACACTAATATCAAAGAAATGGTGGAACAGAATCACTAAGGAAAAATGAAAAAGCAGGGAGAGAATGAAATGCGAATGGCAAAAATTAAAATATTTCTTATTTAAGTAATTAAATTGAATTGTTAAGTTGTCCTGCAGGGAGTTGTCCTGTGGTGAATTGTCCCATGGTGAGTTGGCTGTGGTGAGTTGACTCCTCCATTTGCTGATCACATTTGGTGGAATTCATCCCCTTTTATCAATCATTGTCAAAGCTATCAGGAAGTTTTTCCCAATGTTCAACCAGAATCGCTTTCTCGTACCTTAAAGTCCATTATTCTATATCTGGTAAACTGGGATGATAGAGAACAGTTATGATTATATGTGTGACTATGCATAAAATACTTGATGAAGGTTGTCCTAAACCTGGTCATATTTTCTTAGAGCTGAACATATTCAATTCCTTTGGAGGTTAAGTTCCACAATTCCACAATCTTCCTGGCTGCCCCTGCTTGTTTGTCTGTTTCACTGCATTCGTGTTTTGTGCCCAAAATAAGAATCAATATTCATTGCGATGTGTCTGTGTGTCACATTTTATATTTCTTCCTCATATCCTCTAAGGTATTGGTGCATATTCTTCAGCCCCATAAACATCTGCATAATCCTCATCACAATAAACCCTTAGCCATTCAGCGAATCATTAGCATTGTAGCATCTCCTCTTCAACCCATTAAAAAGATAATTATCCAGTCTCTGTTTGCCTCTGAATCAGGAAACCCTGCCTAACATCATCATTATGGCCCTCTAACTAATCTCTCTAGGAAATTCTTAAGGCAGGGATTAAACCCAGGAGCACATCTTAAGGAGAAAATTTGGGGTTTGACCCTTTTAAGAGGAGAGTGTGAATGATTAGCCAATCTCCATTGTAAGAGGCTGCAAATGCAATGCAAATGTGGAATTTCTGCTGTGTTGCAGAAGAAGCGGAAGGAAGGAACTGACTTAATTGAGTGTACTCTTTTGCATTCCTCTGGACCTGAATTTTTTTCTTCTTCATTTCCATCATATTCGTTAAGATGTATCTTCCACAGCCAATGTCCTCTTTTGACATTTTTGGAAAGGTTGGGGAGTATTCCAGCAATCAAATAGAAGAGCTAACAGTCCTTGGTTGGATAGTCTAGTCCAGGGGTGTCAAACTTGATTTCATTGTGGGCCACATCAGGGTTGTGTTTGATCTCAGGGGACTGGGGCGGCTGTCTGGGATGAGTGTGGCCAGGATGGCCGTGGCCAGCTCACCATCACTCACTGAGGCTCCATTTAGGCCGCAATGGCCTCCTGCAGCCCTCTGCCAGCGAAAACAGAGCCTGGGGAAGCTGTGCACAGACTGCCTGGGCTCCCGTCAGAATTCCAGCAATCACTCTAATTAAACCATGATTCTCGAGCCAAACTTCAAAAAACTTCAAAGGATTCATTCGAGGCAATATACTGGCACTGCCGTGTATGATGCCAACTCTGGCATACATCATTTACAGTCTCCTGTGACCCTGTTTCCCCCCTCCGACCTGGAAGGAGTTAAACACAGAGGTGGTATTCAGCAGGTTCTGACCAGTTGTGGAGAACCGGTAGCAGAAATTTTGAGTAGTTCGGAGAACAGCAAATACCACCTCTGCCTGGAGATTTTACCGTATCCTTTCCCTGCCACGCCCACAGAACTAGTAGTAAAAAAATTTGAATTCCACCACTGGTTAATTAGGGAAGAGTTTCTTCTTCATTAGCCAAACTATGTGGGAACTGATGAACTGCAGGCAATTTAGGGCAGAACCTTCTGTTGATTGTCACCCTAGCTTTAAGATTAGGATTAGCCTTAAAATCAGAGATATGGATGACGTCTTCGCATTTCTTAGGAGGAAGAGGATATTCTTCAGTCATAATGTCCAAAATTGTCTCCTAGAGGACTTTTCTTCTTAAATCTTCCTTTGGGATTGAAGGAAGGGTGAGAAGCCAGGGTGTCAGTGTTCCAACTAACCAACTCCAAGCCAGTCGACTCCGAGACAAATCATTCTTCAAAGTTCCTTTTTATGAGAGTTGTCCTATTGGCACATCTGGGAAAACCCGAATATGAGAGTTCCAGGTTTTCCCTTCCCAAAAGAGAAATCCAAGATCCATCCCTGCATCACATGGCCCAATCCAATCTTTGTCCCAGCTGGAGACAATCCCTCCACTCTCCTTCAGGTGTAGGGCAAGCATGTTGATGTGTCAAATCTTCTACCTCCATGTGAAATCCCCCTTCCCAAATTCCCAGGCACTGAACATGGCAGCCTTGAAGCTTCCAAGAAAAAAAAAAAAAAGGCTTCCAAGGGTAACACAGGAAGGTTGCAGATGGCTGGAGAGAGGATTTCCTGTTACCCCTTTCCTGGCTTCAGAATCCTAAAAGGGCCCTGGGAAGACTTTCCTTCTGATCTTTTCCCTTGGTATTAAATTAGAATAGAATAGAATGAGCTAGAAGGAACCTTGGAGGTCTGCTCGTCCAGCCCCCCGCTCAAGTAAGAGAACCTATCCCATTTCAGATAAGTGACTGTCTGGTCTCTTCTTGAATTGAAGGTTGGGAAGCTGTAGCAACGAAAGGCAGGGTATTCACATTTTTCTCATTCCCCTAGTTATTAAATAAGCAGGAGAGGCAGCTCTCTCTGTGAATACAAATTTCACCCACATTCTCTTTTTCTTTGAAAGAAATTTTGGAAGCATAACTCTCCTCAAATTGACTGAGAATTGATAGTGTTTGTCCAAACATTTGCTGTTATATTTCTATGTATCCTATTTAATTCTGCAGAAGTTCCTAGAAATCAAGCCGAAATATGAATATATATTCAAGCAAAAGTTACTGGCTTTTGTTGGTCTTTAAATAGATAAGCTGCACAAGATTGTTTCAAATTATCAAGCTTAATTTATAAGCCCTTTCCCTTCCCTATCACACAGGGGAACTTGAGGAAGGCTATATTTTTCATCCATGTGTTCATTTATTTAGTTGTACCCCATCTTTATTATTTTTATAAATAATTGAAGTCGGTGGATAACTCACAGCAAATTGGGAGGGAACTGGTCCCATTTGCCTGCTGCCTTTGTTTCTGCTGAGTTCATGCCGTCCCATATTTGTATTCAAAGATGTGCATAACATGGTGCAAATCAGAAGCATTTATGGAAAATCAAATGTTGTTACACATGAGATGGTTTAGGTTGGTTGTACATACAATTTTATATGCCTCCATAGGTGACCAAAAAGTTCTGGTTAATCCATAACTGATGTGCATGGGGTACTTTGTTGAAATCCCAGAAATGTGTCATGCCCCTGTCAGAATCTGATTCCGAGGGGGAGGCCGAGCAGCTGACGGAGTGGGAGTGTGGCTCTGTTGGCTGTGGAAGAAACTGGGGAAGGGCAAAGAACGGCTGGACAGAGCAGGAGAGAGTTAGAGAAAGGCAGAGGGAATTCAGAGGAAGACCCAGGGAGGAATGGAGAAGGGAACAATGTGAGTTGTGTGGCTTACAGGGGAGGAAAAGGCCCCGATTCCCTTCATTAGCTTCAGCTGGGAACACAGTGTTTAAAAAGGGAAGCTGCATGCAGCAATCTGTTGGGAGAAAATTGTGAATTTATCTGGTATTGTTGTGGCTTATCTGTATTCCTGGTGTCTTCTCAACTGTGTGAGTTTTGCCGTGCTTTCAAGTCCGAAATTCCTTCTCCTGCCCTGTCAAGTTAATTACTGCAGTTTGGTTTGTTTGAATTTTTAGTTACAGTTTGGATTTACTTCATTTTTGGACTGAATTTCCTCCATTTAAAGATTGTTCCTGAGAGAATTTTTCTCCAGCCAAAGGTAACCTGGACTTTGGGGGCAAAGTTGGAGATAATAAAAGGACTCTTCTTGCTTATTTGACAATATTTCTTTTGTACTACGCCCTGAGTCATCACAAAATGGTTGTTTCTTGTGTCTCTTACAGTTAACCCCTCTTAGCCATATTTAGATGCCACTCCAGTGCTGTTTTGTGGGTGGCACTTTGCTCTGCCATCAGCATTGGTCTGCTGCAGCTCATTTTTGAGATATTGTAGAGGGCACATTGCTCAAACATTTATTGAATCCACCCTCCAGAGATTTGCTTGGCCTTGTTGGCTAAGTTGTGGCACTAGCAAAGGCGACAGAAGCAAGTTTAGGTATCTGGCAAGAATTTGTCACCTTCTAAGATTTTGGACTTTAGCTTTGGTCCCAATCCAGCCCTCATCTAGTGACAGTGGCCTGGGGTGATGGTCTATGACAATTTACTGTGATCAACTCACCACAGCCATCTTGCCTTGGCCATTTCTCCATGGCCAACTTGCTGTGGGACTCCTCACTGCAGGGCAAGAGTTATATTGATATCAAAGAAATGGTGGAATAGAATCAATTAAAGAAAGGATGCAAAAGGAGAGACAGAATGAGATGTGAATGGCAAACATCAAAATATTTATTTATTTATTTTAGGTGATTAAATGGTTAAATTGTCCTGTAGTGGGTTGTCCCATGGTGAGTTGGCTGTGACAAGTTGTCCCATTCCAGCCTGGGGAGCTAAGATCCAAAACGTTGGGAAGCCTTGGTGCTACTCTGAAATTAGAGAGTGTCACACTTCTACTGCCTGACCATCCAGATAAATTGGCCCTCAGTCCCCTCTTCTCTAAGCCAGATTACTAAAAACCTTGGGAGCTGAAGTCCATCAGAAATGGTGTAGGGTCTCCTGCTTGGGTGAGTGGGGGGTTGGACTAGATGACCTACAAAGTCCCTTCCAACTCTGTTAATCAGGGAAAACAGCAACCTGGAATTGAGGAGAAACTTCCTAATAAAGGTAAAGTTTCCCTTGCACATACATGCTAGTTGTTTCTGTCTCTAGGCTGGCAGAAGCTGGGACAAGTAATGGGAGCTCACTCCATTCTCTAGCGGTGCTAGGGATTCAAACTGCCAAACTTCTGGCCTTTCTGATTGATAAGCTTAACCACAAAGCCACCACATCCCTAAACTTCCTCAAAGTGAGGACAATTTAACCAGTGGGACAACTTTCCAACAGAAGTTGTGGGTGCTTCATCACTGGAGATTTTTCAGAAGAAACTGGACAATCTTTTTTCTGGGATGGTATAGGTTCTCCTGTTTGAGCAGGGAGCTGGACTAGAAGACCTCCAAAGTCCCTTCCAGCATTATTCTGATTGATTGATCCTACTCTGTAGAAGTATGCAAGGAACTGGACAAAGTAATTCTGAACTGAAAATTTTACGGCAGGTTTCTTTGAAAATTGGGAAGGTTGGGCGGGGGAGAAAATGACCAACATTTGGAGCAGATTTCTCCAATTGTGTTGAAGGAGAGGTCCTGACAAAACCTCTTTTATTTTCACGGCTGTGAATTATGTTCATTCACAGCCTGCAAGGCTTCACAAACAGTCTTTCAGGGGAATTGGTGGGTCTAAACACTCACCTTATCGCACTTGGGAATGCTGCCAGAGAATGAATGGCCAAACTCAGGGCAAGTCCAAACTTGACACAGAGTCAAACAGAACTTTTCAAGCTTGAATCAACCAGATGAACTAATTGCTTCCTGCAAAAGCTCAGGTCCCATTCACTCCTCTTATGTCTTATGGGAGGGACCACAACCATCTCTGAGGTGTGGCCTAATCTTGAGTCAACCCTGCTTTCTCAATATGTTCTCTTCGTTTTGTAGCTTGCTGCACAGGCTTAGGCACTTTTACCCAAAATCAGGCAAAGCAGGCAGATTGAGTTGCTCACAGAATCATTCAATGATCTATCTATCTGCCATTGACTAGCTCAGTCTCTCAAATTTGCTTGCCTTGAGTCTGCACTGAATTTGCTTGCGAGCAAACCTTCAGTCCTAAGGGAGGTTCGGCTGTACTTAAAAGCAGAGCCGAAGATATAAAGACCTATCTAGAAAGCAAGAAATCCAACCATTTTCTGCTTCCCAGCTAATCTATATCTCCCGGTACCGAGAACAGATGATGGTTGGAAAAAGGAAAAATAGCAATTTAGCAGGCAAGTTTACTGGGTAAGGAATGAGTGGATGGGGAGGTTCCTGTGGGCCATTTGGGTGGTGCAGCCTTGTGTTTCTGCACAGTCTGGATTAATTGCTTTGGGGGTGTGTATGCTCTGGGGGTAAGATTTCTTTGCGGCCCACCAAAATTTTCTCACGGCCCACTGGTTGAGGGAGTTGCCAGAATCACCTCAAACCTGAATTTCTCAAGATCTCAGATAATAAAGGAAAAAAGATGGTTTGTATTTTGCATCTTCTATGATTGTGGTGATGTGCCACCTGTTACCCCAGCCTTAAGGTTCAACTGAGGGTGAGACCCTAGTCAGCCTACAGCCTTTTGGGACACTCCTCATCTCTTTGGTTCATGCCTGTAGGTCATGAAACGGAAATTCCTTGGGTTTCCAAGTCAAACTGAGTGCTATTGCCGAAAGAGTTGCTTTTTCTGCTTCCATTCTGAAACCAAATCCATGCTCCTCTGGACAGACAATCCTGTACCCTTGCCTTTACACTCTTGCCCCCTTTATCCCTTTGGGGGGAAATGCTTTTGTCTATTTGCCAGCTGTGTTGCTATCACTTTCTTCTCTCCAAACTCCCTGCACTTCTGCCAGGTGTTTTGCAAGATTTTATTTCCTGCTTGACGAGTCTATTTGAGTTTATCGTGTAAACATTTGGGCTTTTCCTGACTGGCTGCTATTTACCACATTGAAGTTGTTTGCATTGGAAGTTACGGAGACCTCTGCTTGGGTTTATTGAAACAGTCATCCGCTCTTTAGTTCTAGGGAGGGAGGGAGAGAGCCTGCATGTGGGCCTTCCAAAGCACAGGCTCCACACACAAGGGTGGGATTCTCCTGGTTCGGACCGGTTCGGGTGAATCCCCTAGCTCCGATGATCATGTTGGCCCCCCCACCTTCCCCTGTGCTGTACTCACCTATATCAGCTCTGCTGATTCACATGGCAGAGCAGATTGCTGTGCCTCACCTGGGTTACTTCAATGAAGTAACATTGAAGGTAAATAATTTCAAAAGGTGTGTATGTGCGAAGTGTGTGATTAGCAAACTGGTTGTCCCACCACTGCTCTCTGTCTGTCTGTCTGTCTGTCACTCTCTCTCTCTCTCTCTCTCTCTCACACACACACACACACACACACACACACAGAGATAGACACAGACAGACAGACAGAGACTGTGACAGAGACAGAGACAAAGACAAAGACAGAGAAAGGCAGAGAGCCAGAACCAGAGAGACACACAGAGAGAGACAGAGACTGCGACAGACAGAGACAGAGAGAAAGACAGAGATAGAAAGATGGAGAGATAGAAACACAGAGAAAGATAGAAAGACAGAGACAGACAGTCAGAGACAGAGACAGAGAGAGAGATATTAGAAAAAGGTTTTCATAGATGAAAGTAACAGAGTACAGATTCTTGACTAGCAACAGTTCATTTTGTGACCGTTCAAAGTTACAGTGGAACTGAAAAATATGACTTATGGCCATTTTTCATAGTTACGACCTTTGCAGCATCCCCATGTTCATGTGATCAAAATTCAGACAAGTGGCAACTGATTTGCATTTATGACCAATTCAGGTCTCCTGGGGGTAACACATCCCCTTTTGGGACTGCAGGAACCTTGGGTGAGAGTGACTCTGCCATGCAAGAATTTAGTGTGATGCAAACACAAGCAACAGAGCATCAGGGATTAGTTTTTGAAGCACCCCATGGAGCCTTTCAAGAAATAGTCTGGACGATTTGAAATGCCTCAGTCCCAGAAAGCAATCTGTGGTGGATTCTGTGTGTACCTCCTCTAAAAGAGTAGCAGAACTGGAAGGGACCTTGGAGGTCTTCTAGTCTAACCTTCTGCTCAGGCAGGAGACCCCTATGTTATTCCAGACAAATTGTGATGACCCAGGGTGGGACACAAAATAAACACAGTCACATAGGTGAATACATAAGTATTCACAAAATAGGTGAAGCCCCTTTTATTCCTTCACTTTGCTTCCAAGCTCCAAATATCCTTGACTGGAGACAAAAAGACTCCCACACAAGCAGTTAAAAGAAGGAGGAAATGCTGTTTAAATTATAAAGAGTAAAGAAACAACACAAACCAGGCAAGCAAGATAAGGGCTTGAAGGCATCCACAGATATCAAAACATACACTGGGAAGGATGCCAAACTCAGAGAGGAACAACAAACTTGAGCTATTTCCACACTTTGTTTCCAGCACTGGCCTGTACACATGTCTTTCCTCTTATCCAGTTGTCACAGCTGCAGGAGGAAGAGGATCAAGGCCTTCTCCCCCCCCCCTAGACCACTGTCTCTCCCTTATCCTCTCCTCCCTGCATGTCCTAGGATGGAGAGGGGATGGGCCTGGGTCCTCCTCTGACTGCCCAGATGACCTCTGCTCTTCCCAGCCTCCACAACCTCCGCAGTCACACTCCCATTCCCTGTTGGCTGTTCCTCCTCTCCCTCAATCAGTCTCCACCAGGGACATGACACAAATGGCTGCCCAATCTTCCTCTAGAGTTCTAAAAAATTCCCTATTTATTCCCTCTCCTGCCCGATTTCCAAAGAAGGAGGCATCTTTCCCACCAAAACTATAAAACCAGAGACTTTTATAGTTTTAAGGGGTTCCAGGCAGTGACAGCTTGTAGTACTTGGTAAGCTGGGGGCTCTTATTGCTTTACTGAACCCATGCCAGGACAAAGGGATGTGAGAGTAACCTTCACCCCATGAGGGCATCAGGGATCCAATCCAGCAATGAGATGAGTTCTCCCATGCTAGTTTTATGTGGGAGTTCAAGTACGTTTTTTCCGCAGTGATATTATATCTATTCTTGGCAGAAAATGTTGTATTTCCTTGTCCAGCTTCCAGCCAAGTGCAAGATGTTACTGTTTTTTTTTTAGCCAAATACCAATTAGGCAGAGAATAAAAATAAAAGATGGAGTGAATTCCCTTTTTTGACCTTCTTTTAATCCAGGACTTTGCCAGGCTAGTGCCAGACCAAAATAAATCCGTATTGGGAAAAAAAAATAGCCTTGAATGAATGTGAAAACAACAGAGGAGATAAATAGCCAGGCAAGGTCAGGTTCCCATAATATGGAGTTCTTCCAGGAGTCTAGTAGATTAGTTTAGATAAGATTAGATGAGATGAGATTAGATTAGATTAGATTAACAGAGTTGGAAGGGGCCTTGTAGGTCATCTAGTCCAACCCCTGCCTAAGCAGGAGACCTGGCCTACACACTTTCTGACAAATGGCAGTCCAGTCTCTTCTTGAAAGTCTCAAATGATGAAGCTTCCACAATTTCCAAAGGCAACTACTGTTCCATTGGTTGATTGTTCTCACTGTCAGAAATTTATTATTAGTATATTAGTATATATTAGTTTAACTGGTGGATACTTTTACGGTCAGAAAATGCCTGGAGCATCTGTAGAGGGTTAAAGGTATTCTGGGAAATAAAGGTGTGACTCAGTTGTTTCCTATGTATTTATGTGTTTGAACAAAATAATAGAAACAATTGTCAGTAAAAGAGAATTAAAGGAATTTTACTCCACAGCAAAATGGCAATTACAATAAAAACAATTGCAGGAGAAAATGAATTATCTTAAAAGAGAACCACTCAGGCATTGCTTGGTGTTGAGATAACATTTAAATAAATTTCCCCAGGCATAAAATGTCACATTTAGAGCACCACAGCAATGGGGGTCCTTTCACTGCATTTATATAGAACCTCTGGACTAATCACCCCTTCAATTTTATGGAAGGAAGGTCCCTTGGGCAGCAGAGAGAGAGGCTTCTGTTTGGCATATTTCAGATATATGTATCAGATTGGGGAAATTGGATTTAAATAGTGCTCCAAACTGACTCTGGTGCTCTCCAATTCCATTGCCCATAAATGTGGAGGGGAAATGCCAGATTTATAGGCAAAGAAACTAGGTGGGTAAATTCCTGGGAAAGAAGCAAATCTCCCAACTATTTCTCAGGGCAAAGATGCTTTCTTAATGGTGACAGGCAGACCATTACTGAAAAGGATCTCAAAGCAGAATTTCCTGAAGTGATCTTTTGTGATTTCTCAATATTTAAAAACAAATCCTCTGGAAAAAATTCTACCCTGAACGATGTTGGACCAAAGGGAATGGTAGGAGAGTTATGAAGTCTGTAGACCAACAGAGAGGTAATATTTTGCTCCACATCTCACGGTCCTTTGCAGGCCCTCCTGACCACTCATCCTTTGAATGAGGTTCTTAATAGATTAACAGAGTTGGAAGGGACCTTGTAGGTCATCTAGTCCAACCCCCCACTCAAGCAGGAGACCCTACATCATTTCTGACAGATATGATTTCTAGTCTCTTCTTGAAAGCTTCCAGTTGTGTTGAAGGTTCCACAACTTCTTTTTTTTTTAATTTTTATTGGTTTTTAAAACAAACATAAACAAACAAAACATAAAAACATCAGGCCATCTTCCATATATCTACATACAGTGTGCCAGTTGGTTTAACAAAATTGTTTTGTGCTTCCATTTGTAGTCTTTCCAGTTACATATTACATTGTATATGATCTCATATTTTCAATTCCAATATTAAATATACATTAGTATCATTATAATCAATCATTTGACAATACTTTTATTCATTCATGCTTTAGAAAATAATAATATTTTACTTGAATTTGTTTTGTGTGACCAATGTCATATTATCATTCCCAAATCTATCCTAAAACTCATTTTTGTAGATATAATAAGGAAGAATACATCTTTATATATTTAGCTATTTTTCTAAAATCTACATATTTCACTACGTATATTTTATTTTGTCTAACCATTGATAGAATTAGATCCAATTTTATAAACATTGTTTATCATCTTGTTTCTCTAATTTCAAATGGTCAATTCTCATTCACACATTCCAATATTTCTTAATAATTTCCTTCCTGTGATTGGTGTTTTCTCATTTTTCCAGTTTTAGAAATACCAATCCAGCTTGCTGTTAATATATTCACAATCAGTATTTCAAGTTTTTACTATATATTTTCAGGTAAAAATTCCCAATAAAATATATGTGTTTCAAATTTATATGTTTTTTTTGCGGTCATTTTTTCCACACCGTGTGGATTTTAGTCCAGTATTTTTTTAGCATCCGCATAAGTCCACCACATATGCGTAATATGAGCCAGGTGTGTCTGATGACATTTCCAACATTTTTTTCAGATTTATTCTTGAACATTCTTCGCTGTTCTTGCTGTGGAAAATGCCACCTGTTAAAACATCTTATCCAAATGTTCTTTATATGCTGTTGACATTGTCATTATTATAATTTTGAGACCACAATTTTTGCCATTTTCCTAGATTATATCCAAAATTCTCTCCCCAAGCAATCATTAGTTTCTTTAACTTGTTTCTTCTGCTAGTTTATTTCTAATAAAATCCATACAATTTTTTGAATCACCTTTTTATCAGTACCTTGTCAAAATCTTATCTAAGTCAGTCAGTTTATCATAGAAAACCTTCTCGTTTTTTGGAATCTTTATCACACCTTGAATACATTTGCGCGTATGAAAACCAATTCCCTTTATACCTTGTTCCTCTAGTTTTTGTATTAGATTTAAGTTCACTCTTTTCATTCAGTATTCGCCATATCTAACTGTTCCTTTTTGTAATTATAGGATAAGAAAATGCTTCAATAGTCGATAGCCAGACTGGATTTTCAATAACATTGCCTTTTAGTCTTCCAGTTTACTACAGAGACTCCCGTTATATATATGTCCTTCTAAAGTACCCCTGTGTTTAGTTCCTTTTTATCATAAAAAGGCATGCCACCCCAACAACAGAAGTCCATGTCTTTCTAAGTGACATACAATCTAGTTTTCTTAAAGTTATCCTTCTCGTAACCCACATCAAAATTTTAGCTTGGTAATAAACATTCCAATTAGCGTAAACCAAATTCTCCTCTTATTCTAGCACAGGGTTCCCAACTGGGGTTACTAACACCCCATAGGGTGCAGATGATATTTTCAGGTGGCGTGCCGAGAAAAATCCAGGATAAATAATTAGGGAGATTGGCCTATATGTTGCATTTTCCTAATTTTCTTTTGCAATGGACTAACTTTGTTTCCTCATTTTAGGATTAAAGTATTGTTTATTTAGTGGCTGTCACAAAACAGCTGAAAAGATTCAATCCTACCATTATAATTTAATAATTAAATCATTCAATCCTACTATATATTTACCACTATATTTCAAGCGGGCGGGTGCGAGGTCTCGATGTGTGAAATTTCTTTGAGGGTGCAGGGCAAAAAAAAGGTTGGGAACCACTGTTTTTCTAGCATCTTGCAAAAGTTTTTAACTTTATTCTCGGCTTTCTTACCTTGCCATATATATTTCAAACACAATTTTATTTAATCTTCAAAATAAATCTTTTCCAAGCCTAATTGGAATTGTGTGAAACAAATATAAAATGTTCTAGGGGGTAATATATTCATCTTGATTGTTGATATTCTCCCTATAATGACAGTGTAAAATTTTCCCATTTCACCAAATGCTAGCCGCTTATCTTGCGTGCTTAAGTTTGACGTAGTTATCTCTCTTTTAGTGCTACTGCATCTTGCTGGTCAAGTATATTCCCAAGTGCTTGATCTTATTCCATGACCTGAATTTTCCAGTTGTGGCTGCCAGGTTCTTCCCTTTGTCTAATAGACATATCACTTGTCAAAGACTCTATTGTCTTATCTTTGTTATTTTCAAAGCAGCCCCTTCCCATATATCTCTATCGTTTTATCAATTTTGATGCTGTTTCGAGTGGGTCTTTCTGAGATGAAAACGCATCATCTGCCAAATGCTTGCAACTTAAACTTCTTCCTTTTAGATTTATATACATCCGCTCTTTATCCTTCTTTTATCTCTAATATTTCTATTTTAGCACTTCCAAAAGTTAACCACAAACAAACAAACGGGTGACAGTGGGCACCCTTTGTGCTTGTTCCTTTGCTTATATCAATTTACGACGTCTGTCAGTTCTTCCCTCTTACAATTACCTTTGCCGTTTGCTTGATGAATACTATAGCTTCTGTTGCTTCGAATAAATTCGCTGTTCCTTCTCTCCAGCCAACTAAAAAGCCCAGGCTGTTTCGCATAATTCAACATTAAATCACCCATTTCACATTTATAACATTGCTTCTGTGCAATCTAGAAATATCAGAGCCATTTCTTTTTCAGGAAATCGTTGCCTCGTAGTATTCTAAAGTGTCCAAGTTTACTCTCATTATGTCTTTAATTTGCAGAAATCCATTTTGAATTAAGGATGGATAAAATTATTTAAGTATTTTTTAAGTCTTTCCTGCCAAGATGAAGCAAAATTTTTATAATCTGCATTTTTAGTAGGGAAATATGGTCTGTATTCTTGATTTGTAATGGATCCGGCCTTTCTCTTTTGGGAAACAAGTGTTCAATACAAGACTTCTGCCATGATTTAGGTATCCTCTTCTTTAACATTAACTTCATCATACTTCTAGCAATGGAAGATTCAATATTTTTGTAGTGTTTTTAAAATCTGCTGTGAAGTCCCATGCTGGGCCTTGGGGCTTTCATTGTTTGTTCTTAAGTGGCCTTCAGTTAACTCCATCATAGTTATATTGCTTTCTAACATTGTTTCAATCTCTTTAGGTTTCTGGGTAGTTTAGCATTCTTGTAGAGTACTGGTTTAACTCTTTCCTCCATCATATTCTCTTTGTGTATATAGTTTCCCGTAATAATCTCCGGATTGATTTCCTGTCTGTTTTACTACCATAGCATAACTTGGCCTTGATATCTATTAATTTGGCAATATTTTCCTTGATTCCTTTCTCCTTTCTCAATTTATATGCTAACCATCTACCTGGTTTATTTGCATTCTTCAAAGTAGTTCTGTTTAGCACCTCTAAATTTCTGTGTTAATTCCTTATTTTTCTATATAGAAACCATTTTATCTTGGTTATTAGCCATTTTTAATGTCTTTTCTGTGCATTTTCTACCTGTAGCCTCTTTTCAAGTCCTTTATACTCTATCCTCTAATGCCTTAAGAGGCTAATCTTTTTCGTACGCGGTACTTTCTTTTCCTCTGTATAGTTCTTATTAAGTCTCATCATCAAGCCTCTGTATATGCGCTTCATTATATCCCATACATTCTGCATTTGATGTATCTTTTTTGTTTTCTTTAAAGAAAAAAACCAGTTCTTTCTCCATCCAATGTGAGCAATCTTCTTTCCTTTAACAATCCAGTATTAACCATTTAATGTCCATCTGGATCTTCTTCTTTTGTCCTTTCCATTTAATTGGCATTGGATGTGATCTGCCCAAGTACTTGTTTCAATATTTATTTCTTGAGTATTAGTTAACAGTTCTGTTTACACTCCATATTCATAATCTATTTCTGGACCATGATTAAATATCTATTGGAGTAGAAGGTGTATTGTTTAGTTTTTAGCATTTCTTTCTCTTCCATGGTATCTTTTAATTTCATCTACCATTTTAGAAAAAAACATTTATGGGAGAGTCTTTCGTTTTGCTTTTTGTTTTTCTGTGCTGTATAGTCCAGTTGTTGTCCACAATTCCATTAAAATCTCCCATCATAACTATATTAGCATAGGTCCAGTGCAATTATTTTCATATGTAATTTTTTATAAAATTCTTCTTGTATCATTCGGCGAGAGATTTGCAAGTCAGGAGTGTTTTCATATTATTATTCAATAGTCCACCATTAGCTATTCTTCCGTTGTGCTCAGCTACAATATTCAATTTCGTTGGAATGGTTCTCGTTTAAGTATAAAAACCACTCCTTCTCTTTCTTGCATTGTGTCCAAGGGGGGTAAATATTTTCCCTAGTTTTGGGCCTGTAGCAACAATGTTCAAAATATTGCTCGTTTAATATGTACTCTTATGCAGGCATATTTCAGCAAATTTTAATTTTCTTAATTTATGGAAAAGTTTTCTTGTTTTAACATAGCTGAATTAAGTCAGGTTTATGTTAATTGTAATCACATTTTTCCTCTTCCATGTTTATACTTTATAATTAGGTTTAGCAGTTTTTTATAGATCTTGCTTCACCTTGTCTTTAACTTCCAACCTTGCCACCTAACTGCATCTTTCTCTTTATCAGTGTCATTTGGCAAGTCCTCTTTGGAATTCAATTAGTGAAATTTCTTTTTCGTTTTTCTTGCCTCCTTCCTCTTTCCTCTCTAAAAATTCTCTGTGTAAAAAATGATTCAGCTTGTCTCAAATTGAGTCAATTCTGTATGCTCTGTTCTTCGCCATTTGCTGCAAACATCTAAACCATCTGGAAATCAGTCATCGAGAATTTCACCTCTTTTTTAAGTAGCAAATTTGACGTCAAGAATCTGTATTCTGCTTCTACTTCTCTTCTCTTCTCTCTCTCTCCTCTTCTCTTCTCTTCTCTTCTCTTTCTCTTCTCTTCTCGTCTTCTTCTCCTTTCTCTTTCCGTCTTCTCATCTCATCTCATCTTCTCCTAACTCTTTGTGTACTTGCTTTCAAGACCACAATCTCCTTTATCTTTGTATTTTCAATTTTTTTCTCTCCTTGCCACTGTGCAATATTTGCACTTGTAAGGCTTTCTTTGATAAATTCTTGATGTGAACTTCTCTGGTAGGCTATTTTCTCATAGCGTATCTTGTGAAGCACTTGATAACCTCATCTATTCCATCATCATCTGTCTCGTCAGTTATTTCCAAAAGCTTCAGCCAATATTTCTATCATTATCTCCAGCTAGATTTATGTCCTTTTTCTTCCTTTGTTTTTTTTGGAATCTAAGATAAATCTGATCTATCCATCTCCCATCTCAGCATATCCTTTTATCTCGTTCAACCACAGTTAATCTGTTATCAATGTCTCCAATCTTCTTATCTTTTTGTTTATCTTCTTCAGTTTTTAGTAGTCTCTCATCATACTTCATCATCATTTATATGTTGGATGTTCTCCACTTTTTCATGTGTTTTCTCTTGTTCAGTGTTCTCTGTTCTTTGTTCGATGTTCTCTATTCGGATTCCCTGATCTGTTTGATGTTTTGAATTGCTTGCATAATCATCTGCAGGGTCACTTTTTTTCTTGTTCTTTCTCTTGCCTTAACATTGTCTGTATTGAAACATTGTTCTTCCAGATGGTGGAGAGGAGGAAGTAGAGGTTGAAGAACCAGGAGCTGTTAATTTCCTACTCATTCAAACAATTCAAAATCTTCAGGTTCTTCTAGACCTTAATCCAATTGTGAAGTAACCAATTGCAATTCGAAATAAAAATAGTAGGGAAAAAAGAAGCCAAATAGTTACAATAATAAAAAAGAGAAAAAAAATTATTCATGGTCGTAGTACTAATCCAATCAATTGGTTAGTAACAGTGAAAAGTTCAAAATTGAAGGAAAAGACCATAAATGCACACAAAATAAAAAGTTGTAAATTCTTAAAAAAGACAGAAAAGTGAGGAATAAAAAACTAAAAAAAGGAAAAATTATTTAGGTTCTTCAACACCTTAATCAATTAAGAGGTCTCAAATATAAAAGGCTGCATAAGAGAAAAAGAAAAAAAGGGCCAGGAAGACTGAAAAAAAAAGAAAAAAACAGCATTGGAAGTAGATGGAAAAACAAAAATCCAGAAAAGCAGAAAAGAAAAAGAAAAAAGGCTACTCCCTTATAAAGAAAAGAAGGGGAATTATTTTAAATTAATACTAAACCTTTCTTTTAAAATAAAAAGCAAACGTAAAAATTTAACTTCCAAAAACAAGCAAAAAAAAAAAAGCAAAGACAAGTTCCAAAGAACTAAAAATCCAAATAGCTATTTCAAAAAGTAAACTGTTGAGGAGGGGTAGCACAGCTCAGAAAAAATCAAGAGAACTTTGTTTAGTTATCCAAGGCTCTTGTTATAACACTCTTCTCCAGAAACTATCACCTCTTTTCCAATAAACTTCACACCAGACTCCAGCTGTTGATAGAAACCCAGAAGAGCACCTGCAATAAGTACTCTCCATGCGTCTTCCCTTATCTCAGTGGTTCCCAACCTTTTTTCGCCCCGCACCCCTCAAGAATTTCACTCGAACCTTGCACTCCCTGAAATATATGGTAAATTGTGTAGGATTGAATGATTTAATTATTAAATATATGGTAGGATTGAATCTTTTCAGCTATGTATGTGACGGCCACTAAATAGTGATACTTAACTCTAAAATGAAAACAAAGTTAGTCCATTGCAAAAGAAAATAAAAATGCCAACATATCGCCAATATCCTATTATTTACGTGACCTCATACCCCTCGAGAATATCGTCTCGCACCCCTAGGGGTGCAAGCACCCAGGTTGGGAACCCCTGCTCTATCTTATCAAATAGCAATGTCCTTGAAAAAAAAACTCAGTTCTTTCTTTCTCAGCTTTGTCTGGTCACAAGAGAAATAAATATTTCCAAGCCTCCAGTTGCAGTGTTACAAGTTTCTTTGCTTTCACTTTTCCCCTCCTTTTCCAAACAAGATATAATAAGAATTAATAAAAAAGAAAAACAGAAAAAAAAGAAATAGTTAAAAGGGAGTCCCTAGCCTAAAATGTTACAAAATCAAGGAGAAAATAAATAGATGGAAAAAAAAACAGTTCATGTTAAAATATAAGATCATGTATAGAAAATCCAGCAGTGAGAAAAAAGCATTACTTTGACATTCCTGTTTAAAATCGCCGCTTAATCACTTCTGTCAAAACTCAGATTCTTTCTTTTCCTTAGGGTGTCCTTTCAGATCTTAGAATAAAGAAAAAGTTCTCACCAAACAGCACACTCCCTCTTTCTGTTCTCTTCCGTTTCGGGGAGCGTGTGCCCAACTTCAGCAGCTTTAATGGCTGCCTCTTTGCCGCTGGCAAAAAGAGCTTCTCCTGGATCTACCAGGGACTTTGCGGTATCTCTGGAATCGGCAGGATGCGCTCTTCACTTTTACCGTCTCTTCGGGATGGTTTAGATCCAATAGGACCGTCCAGGAAAAAAGATATCGGCAGCGATCTCAGACCTCCAAGATCGCATGCCGTATTGTCACGATGCCAGCTCTGCCCTCTCAAGGTTCCACAACTTCTGAAGGCAACTTCTGTTCCATGGGTTGATTGTTCTCACTATCAAAAAAAAGTCATCCTTATTTCTAGGTTGAATCTCTCCATGTTCAGTTTCCATCCCATTATTCCTTATCCTTCTTAGAAGGACTGTTGATCTCTTTCCTTATCTTCCTCTTTGTGAAATATAAGTAAGAACACAACATGGCACCCAGGAAAATGTCACCCTAATTCTGTACACTGGGGGTGGATGAGGCTCCTTACCCCAAATTACCTGGCCTGTGACTTCCACCCAAAATAATCCTCCTGCAGCAGTCCCTCTGCCACACAGGGAAAAGATGCTTACCCACCACTTCAAGCATCCAAATTGCTGAATGTTCCTTCTTGGCAGAGATGATGGCAGCCAGCAGAACCGTCACCAAAATAGATGCCGAGGAAGCAGAGGAGGGTTGCTGAGATCTTGTTCTGCTCCTTGGAAGGAATTTCTGAAGCAAGTGAAATTTCACCAAATGGAGTAAGAACCAGTAAGAGAAGATACTGGAGAATTTCTCGGACTACCATGTTATCAGGGTTCCAACTAATGGATCCATTGCAAGAAAAACTCCGAGGCAGGTACCATAGATTCCTCAAGGAATAGCTTTATTGGAAACTAGCTATATACCGTGCTTCGCTACTAAACTATGTGATTGGGCTTAGTTTTTGAGGAGGAAAATGAGAGAAAAAATTGTGCCTCTGCCTACCAGCATCCATTAGTATGGCTAGTGTCCTGTCAGTGTGTGAGAGAGTTGAGGGCTGTTTGGAAACTGAAACAGTATTTGCTGTGTGAACAAGGAGACAGCAAGAAGGCTGAGCATGGCTTAGCTCAACTGTTCTGTACTAAAGCTGCTTGCTGCTGTCAAACTAAAACTGAAACTGAAACTCCTGTCCTCTGCTTGTGTTTTGCATTTGGAAGAGATTTCTTTTCAGGTGGGGAGGAGGAATAGAAGTCCTTAGCATCAGAGTGTGTTAATAATAATAATATAGGAAATACTAATGCTCTGATGGTCATTTCAAAAAATCCTTTCTTAGTGAACACCTAGAAGGCAAGAGGAACTTATGTGTCAAATTTCAACTTTGCAGGCTTTATGGTTCTGGAGATTTTGTGATGATGTGTGAGTAGTATTTTGCTTTTATATTGATACATATCATATCTCATATGTCCTTGGTTTCCAAGGGAAAGTATTTTGCTTTGACTACACCCCCCCCTGCTCGTCTTTAATCTCCCTTCCATATCCCTCAGCTCCAGTGTAGTAACACTGAAGCTCCAAGATGGCTTCAGCCAACCCAGCTTCAAGGCTGACACATGTATTTCTATATGCCTAACAGCAAGTCACATTTATGACTAATATAGAGAGGAGAACATCATTACTGCAGAATTTCAGTTTGGAATGGAGCAGCCTAAAAAAAATCTATCAATTGAATGTAATAAATAATAGAACAGATTTATGGCTGAGCACAGAAAGCCTGGTCAGAATTCTGTGACACATTGAGGCTGCTCTTCAGTTACAACATTCCCGTAGCAGTGTATCATTGGGAATAAAAATCACATTTAAATAGTAAAAACAAAACTGGTGATAGCTTTGCAGCAGTCATCATAAAACTGTTTCCTGTAAAGGGCCTGTCACATTGGCCGACGGATGCAAAACGTTTGTAAAAAGGACACCGCGGACAAGAAAATATTCCATCCATTGTTATCCGCTCTCAAAGGTGCCCCGAATTTTCATAACCAGAGCGGACAACAACGGAAAGTAACGGACGGGGGGAGGACGTAGCCAGGATGGAAAACGGATGCTCCACGGAAGCCTAGCAGATGGAAGCGGATGGTACATCCGCAGGGCTTCCGAGGGAGCACAGCGAAGCGGACGCGCAGCGGAAAGAGCGGATGCAGAGCGGATGCCTAGCGGATGAAACGGATGCAGAGCAGAAGCCTAGTGGATGCACAGCGTTCATTGCGCATGCGGGGAGGATGCATTGTGTCAGCTCCGTGGATATGAAGGGAAGCAGCTCGCAAGCAGGTCACCATTCAGAGGAAAGACCTGCTTCCAGACACACCTCTCCAGCCAGCCAGCCAGCCAGCAAGCCAACAACCCAACAACCATGGGGAAGAAGAGAAAGCCTCAGCCATCTGC
>BHFT01004076.1:8200-84777 GCA_004320025.1 Laticauda laticaudata
CAGGTAGAATTAAAAAAAAAAAAAAAACCAAACAATGTTTATAGGCTTACTTTTTTCTTGGCTTAAGAGGCTCAGGTCTCCTTAACAACTGTTAGTATGTCAATGAGGAAAGCATTTGTTTTGGTTTTTTTTCATCTCTCTGGAGAGAGAGAAGGAGAGAGAGGAGGGGGAGAGGAGAAGGGAGAGGAGAGGAAGAGGGAGAGAGAGAGAGAAGGAGAGGAGAGGGAGAGGGAGAGAAGGGGAGGGGAGAAGAGAGGGAGAAAAGGAAAAAGAGAGGAGGGGAGGGAAGAGAAGAGAAGAGAAGAGAAGAGAAGAGAAGAGAAGAGAAGAGGGAAAGGAAGAGAAGGAAAAAGAGAAGAGGGGAGGGGAGAGAAGGAGAGGGAGAGAACGGAAAAGAGAAGAGGGAAGGGGAAGGGGAAAGGGAGATAAGGGAAAAGAGAAGAAGGGAGGGAAGAGAAAAGGGGAGGGGAGGGGAGAAGGAGAGAGATAGAGAAGGAGAGGGAGAGGAGAGGGAGAGAAGGAAAAGAGGAGGGGAGGGAAAAGAAAGGAAGAAAAGGGAAAAGAGAAGAGGGGAGGAGAGAGGAGAAGGACATATGAGAACTGAATTCAAGCTGAGCAATGGGACACTTTTCCCCCAACTGCATCCCATATCTGTTCTATTCTTATTCAATAACACTTAACCCAACATGGCTGATCCCAGAAAGGTGAGCAAGATGCCACCTGGTTAGTCCTTGAAGGAGAATCACCAGGAAAACTCAAAGGCCCCAAACTAGATCGGGAATGGAAAATCACTTCTTCTGTTGTTATCCATCACCAGGAGCTGAGCTGAAGGCTAAGAAATCCTTCCTTATTATCTTGGTAAAGGAATAGGCCAGATAAGTTGGATGTTTATGAATGTTACTCTTGGGAATTTCTGTTGCCCTGATTGATAGGGAGAATTTCGCAGATTTTCCAAGAGGTCAAAATACTTGTGTTTAAACATAGATGGTGAAAAAACGTGGGTGGGAGCTGGTGCTTCTTGGTATGGCTGGTTTGATGCCTTCTGCTCAAGCTTTCTCAGCGGGTTTATTGACAGAAGTGAACAAAGCAGATCAGAGTGCAAGGTTGGTCTCACACTTGACATAGATTTCTGCTGGATTTGCTGCTCACACATTGAAATGGGGAGCTTTGTATGTAGGCGTTTTCTTGTCATTAATGCTGTTTTTGCATAATTCAGTGTATTTCGTGAAGATGTTCACGGGTTCCTCAGCCAACTTTTTTGGCTTTCTCTATGAACTGTAGGATTCCAACAAGCACAAGTTGATGAGTTGTCTCTGAATGCCTCATTTCTCTCCCCCCCCCATTTTTTTTTTTTTTTTGCCTTTCCCTCTGTTTCTCTCTGCTACTCATTTTCCCGTCTTTCATTGCCCATGATAGACTCTGATGAATTTTGATAAACAACTTTTCCATTGCATAAGAGAAACAAGGTAAGCCTGTAATTTGAACTA
The DNA here is from genome assembly GCA_004320025.1 of Laticauda laticaudata. Classification (NCBI taxonomy): domain Eukaryota; kingdom Metazoa; phylum Chordata; class Lepidosauria; order Squamata; family Elapidae; genus Laticauda; species Laticauda laticaudata. The sequence goes on from BHFT01004076.1 coordinate 9,688, forward strand.
CTCGTGTGATTGGAAATGAACAGCGTGACAGCGCCAAGAAAAATTGAATTCTATAATGGACTGCTTTGGGAAATCTTGTTATTCAAGTGTGGGGAAATGTTGAAAAGGTGAAAAGAGAGGTGAATAAAAGCAGGGGGGAAATATCCACCTCCAAAACGAAACATTCAGACTCATAATATCTCATGCTTCACATTGATTTGTTATAGCAGAATAACAGAGTTGGAAGGGACCTTGAAGATCTTCTTGTCTAACCCCCCTGTTTGGACAGGAGACCTTATACCATCCCAGAGACTGGTTGTCCAGTCTCTTGCTCCAGAGTTGGAGCACTAACAACTTCCAAAGCAAGCTATCCCACTGATTAGTTGTTCTCACTGTTGGGATTGTTCTTCTTAATTCTTGGTTGATTCTCTCTTTGTTTATTTTCCATCCTTTGCTTCTTGTCCTGCCTTCAAGTGCTTTGGAGAATAGTTTCACCTGTTGTCTCCAAACTGCCCCTGGCCCTTTTCCAATCCTCCAGATCTGGTAGAACATTCTAGGAAAAGTTACCACACTAAAAAAGCGTCAGAGTACAAATACCCTTCTTGGAATCAAGAATGTGAAAAGTGAAAAGAAAATTGAGCAGAGGAATCACACCTCCACACTGTGGCTAAGAAATAAATGAAGTTCTAACAAATGTTCATAGTGTAGGAAAGCCATTCTTTAATTCACAAATTCCTAAACTGGCAACCTTGAGCTATTTGTAGTAGATGAAAACCTTGTAAAGTCTCGAAGCAATCAACATTATATTGTGTTTCATTCCCCCACCTTTTCACAAATATGCACCAAAAAGGTGAAAGAAAGAATATCTTGCTTTCCTGTTGTAATGCTTGGTTACTCCTAACACATTGCCAAATTTTTCCTAACCTTCTGATCGACCTCACTGTCATTACAAAAAATAAGAACGAATACAAAGGAAAAGAATATACATCTATACAAATAATATATTTCTAATAACAAGATGAGCATCTGAAAAAGGAGAATGTTGGAAAGAATATTCTACCTCCAGCCAAGCTTATTTCCAAAACCTGAGATCTGCCAATAGTGACTGTCCTTTCAAAAATATTTTGAAGAGAAGAGAAGAGAAGAGAAGGGAAGGGAAGAGAAGAGAAGAGAAGAGAAGAGAAGAGAAGAGAAGAGAAGAGAAGAGAAGAGAAGAGAAGAGAATTCTTTGTTGGCCAAGTGTGATTGGACACACAAGGAAATTGTCTTCTGTGCATAAGCTCACAGTGTACACATAAAGCAATAGGTCCTAGGTCATAAATCATAGTTACAATCATTAATCATAAGTTACAAACAACATTGATACATAATAAGAAACTAATAGGAGAAGAGAGTAAGAAAGATCAGAAGTGAGACAGTGCTGTGGGAAATAGATATTCAGTAGAGTGATGGAATGACAAAAAAAACTATCTTTAGCTCTGGTTGTTTTGGCATGCAATGCCCTATAGTGGCATCCTGAGGGGAGAAGTTGAAACATATTATCTCCAGGATGTGAGGAGTCTCTAGATACTTTCTCAGCCCTCTTTCTGGTCCATGAAGTATACAGATCCTGATTGACACATTTCTAAGTCAATACAGGAGTATACTCACAGGTTAAAAAGGGGCAGGACATTGATTGTATAGCTATGGCTGCTATTTTGACTTTTTCAACTACCCCCAGTTCAAGCATTATAATCAAATACTTTCTTTAATTGGTGATTATCTTCCATGTTATGGTGTGGGAATACTGGTCAATTCCTGCATGCCAAACTCTTCAGACCATTTAGAGAAAGACCATCACAGGAAAATCCATGTCCTCAGTGACAGTTGACATGACTTGATGGGACATATAATCAATCAATCAAAGAAACAAGAGCCAGCCTCCTACCCACCATCAGTCATGGGATTTCTCCAAAACTGTCTTCTCCTATGAAGATGATTTCCCAAGCAAGTTTTCTTTCATCAGATGAAATTAAAAGTGATAGAAATACAATCCATCTCCTTGGTATTAAACCAAATAATGCACACAGTCACTTTTGAGCTAGGTTAGAGTTTAGGCTACTATCAATCTTAGAGGAGAACACTGTCTATTTAGACCTTTGAAGAAATTTACCCCACCCAATTTCTCTTCCTTCAAACTCAATTGATCAGAATACAGCTGGAAAGACCTTTGAGGTCTTCTAGTCCAAACCTCTGCTCAAGCAGGAGACCCTATTCCATTTCAGACAAATGGCTCACCAGTCTCCTTTTTCTTCCTAGCATATTCCTGCAAGTGCAGGGTCTGCTTTTCAGATTATTGAATGCCACTTTGCACAGTCAGCTGCATCTCCAGGGCACAGGCCCACTACATATCTTACTTGATGGTACCTTGTTTTGGGTATTCTCAAGGTCACCGGCCATTGACTTCTAGTTGGTAGGTAGTCTTTGGCAACAGTGGAAGGTGCTGCTCTCAGGACATGTAACAGAGCTGGAAGGCACCTATACCATTTCAGACAAATGTCTGTCCAGTCTCTTTTATAAACCTAGAGTGATGAAGCACCCACAACTTCTGGAGACAACTTCTGTTCCACTGGTTAATTGTCCTCAAGAACTTTTTGCCTTCATTCCAGGTTGTTTTTCTCCTGGATTAGTTTCCACCCACTGTTTCTTGTCCTGCCCTCTGATGCTTCAGAGGATAAGTTGATCTTCTCTCTTCTTCATGGCAACCCCTCAAATAGTGGAATATTGCTGTCATGTCCCACCGAGTCCTTCTTTTCTCTAGACTAAACATAAAGGTAAAGGTTCACCTTGTACATACGTGCCAGTCATTTCCAGTTCTAGGGGGTCATCTCATTCCAGCTCATCTCCATTTCAATGTCAAAGAACCAGCGCTATCCAAAGACATCTCCGTGGTCATGTGGCTGGTGTGACTAAACACCGAAAGTGCACAGAATGCTGTTCCCTTCCCACCAAAGTGGTCCCTATTTTTCTACTTCCATTTTTGCATGGCAGAAGCTGGGAGTTCACTCCATTGTGCAGTGCTCAGGATTCGAACCACCAAACTGCCAACCTTTCTGATCAACAAGCTCAGCGTCTTAGTTACTGAGCCACCACATCCGTGGATCTCTAGATGCCTCTAGACTAGCCAAATTCAAATCCTGCAGCTGTTCTGCAAATGCTCCACTCCAAAGTGGGTGGAGAATTTTGTAGATCAAACCATGTTCTAACCATTATCGCAAAGCATCTCTCATTGTTGATGAAGGATGTAAGAAGTACAATCTGAAATGTTATCCGATAGATTTTTCTTAAACATTTTCTGTTAAACTAGGCTGCATCTTTGCAATTACATCATAAAGAATTACTCTATCTGCAAAGGTAACTAGGATGTGTGTTCTTGTGTCTAATCAATATATAAGTAAATTAATCTCTCCCCAACTGCTGTCGGCACTCATTTCTCCTCTTCAAAGTCAGAACTGAGCATTGCATGACTCATTAAATCACCTAAAGCCATCAATCTCTAATATTAATTAACATTTTTTTTTAAAAAAACGACCCTTTTCAGTAAAGGAACACCCCTCTTTCTTTCTACCACAAGGGTGGCTTAAAAACAGCTTGCAAAAAAGGAAGAGAGAATGGATTTGGTTTAATGCCCTCTCAGTTGCAAACAATTTTAGATTTTACAGTATTAATAAAAATTGTGCTACAGGATCTTCATTAAAAGCAAATTATCGTGTGTCTTTCAATGTTCCTGTTTTACAAGAGTGGGGTGAACAGTTGATTGACAGATGCTATTGTTTCCTTGGTTTAATTATTGAAAAATATAGATATTTGGCCACACAGTAGCATGGCCAACATATGCAAAGAATGACCAGCAGGTTGGTGTCTTAACGGAAATAGAAATTTGATTCCCCATTGCCTTCTTTCATCATGTATTTTATTCCCCTTTTTTACCCCTAGTCCTTTACTTTAGCTTACAACCTAAGCAATTGTAGTTTCACATGGGAACAGTAGACAGTTTTTTGTCTGTCTGTCTGTCTAGTATCTATCGATCTCATCTTTACTCTTATCATCTATCATCTAACGATATCATCTGTCTGTTTACCATTCTAGTATATATCTCATCTAACTCTATCTTATCTGTCTGTCTGTCTATCAGACAGACAGACAGTTAGATAAACTATCATCTAACAATCATCTATCTATCTCTCTATCTATCATCTGCCTTTCTATTTTCTATTTGATGCTATCCCGTTCTCTGGCAAGTGACTCTTTTATATCACAATAACGTTTCCTTTGCTGAGTAAAAGAATAAAATATTCTTTTATAATATTGTAGTCTCAATAATCCAAACAACAGAATTGGAAAAAATGTACGTTCTAACATATTCTGAGAAAATATGTCCCAGAAATTATTAGATATTTATAATTTGTGCTTCCGGGTGTTGTCAACACCTTTAATTAGATAAATCCTTTGTTGTTGTATTTTTTTTGTCGTTTCCTTTTTTTAAAAAAAAAGTGTGAGGCATCACATTTGTAACATTTTCATATTTCCTCCTTGGAGTTACTGCTTAAAGCCCATTTTGTTGTGCTAAATTGTTCAATGGGTTGCATATATATTATATTATATATATTTGGCTTCGTGCCAGTGCAAGCAGTGTGTGATCGGAGCTGTTGTAATACTAGTGGTGGAGGCTGGTGTGCTGGGTTGGTTGGCTGTGCTGCTGCCTCTTGATTGGTTGATGGAGTTGATGTTGGTATAATGGGCTGTGTGATAGGCTGTCACAAGGCCACGATGGGCTGTCACATACGAACTCAATACAGAAGCCTGATGATGGCAGATGAGATTCTGCCGAAACGTTGCTACAACTTTAAAAGCACAACTACAATGATGTGGGATAATACCCGAAGGAAGCTGAACAGCATACATACATACATACATACATACATACATACATACATACATACATACATATATAAATAAGGCCCACTAGGCAGATTCAAGGTGATGTTCCCATTCCCATTGCAACTCAGACAGGTGGGATGTGTTCTGTTTGAGAAAGAAACCTTGTGAGGATTTTATTTTAACGGTCCTCTGCTATTCTCCTCAGTTGAAGTGGGCAAGACTCATCTCCCAGGGCCGGGAATGGATGACCCATTGAGTGTGTCCATGAAGTACCCCAATGAATTTGCTCTAAAGACAAATCCACATTGATGCAATTTCTATGCAGATTCTCGCTGGGTTGGCCCTTCATGCCTCTCCCATCTAGCAGCATGTGACTGGAATTTCAGAAAGGCTAATGAGATAGGGATGTAGGGTTAAGGCTACTTTGCTTTGCATTGAATTTCTATGGAGGGAAGCAAAGCAACTCATTGTATGTCTAATGTTGTGGAAAAAAGGACTAGGGATGACATCATAGCAATGTCCCAATATCTAAGGGACTGCCACAAAGAAGAAGGGATCAAGCTATTCCTCAAAGCACCAGGAGGAAGACAAGAAGCAATGGATGGAAACTAATCAAGGAGAGAAGCAACCTAGAACTAAGGAGGAACTGCAAATGTAGAGGAAAAGAAGAAGTAGGGGTGACATGACAGTAGTATTCCAGTATTTGAGGGTCTGACCCAAAGAAGAGAGTGGGTCAATCTATTTTCCAAAGCAACAGAAGGCAAAACAAGAAGCAATGGATGGAAGGTAATCAAGGAGAGAATCAACTTGGAATTAAGAAGAAATTTCCTAACAGTGAGAACAATTAACCAGTGGGATGGCTTGCTTCAGAATTTGTGGGTTTTCCTTCATGGGAGGCTTTCAAGAAAGCCTTGTCTGGAATGCTATAGAGTCTCCTGCTTGAGCAGGGTATTGGACTAGAAAACTCCCAAGGTCCCTTCCAGCTCTGTTCTTCTGTTATTTTGTTTTTCCTGATAGCATAAAAACACTCACACCTGGCCCTCCTCTGTGTTTGATTTCCAGCTGCCCTAATGTCAGCAATTTCTACTCAACAATTACATTGCCTTTCCCATTAGATTTGATGGAAACATGACAAGTAATATATCCTGCTTCATTTAAGCAAAAATTATAGCCTCCCCTCCCATATTAAATCTTAAAGATTGGAACGCTACTCTTCTTTGAGAACCGTATCTGAGTACTGTGACAAGGTGTGTTAAAAGTTGACACCCTGAAAGAGGGTTCTTGCCCAAAGATGGCAGTGAAAAACGTGTTATTATCGAGAGCTTTGAATCCCTAGTAGCTGACAACAGCTCCAGGAGTCACTCCAGCTATTTGAGTTGCAAAGAAAGCAAGGTGGTGGTTGCTTTAAGGGAGGGAAAATATCTGACAAAGTTGATGCTTGTACATTATGGCCCTTCAATGATTTCTTCAAGCCTTCTACCAGACACTTACAAGTTTGAGGTTCTGTACAGTTTGCTAGGTATTCTTAGCACTGCCCTGTTCTGGACAGAGAGAGCTCTGATGTCATTCCTGGAGTCTCTTGGAGCCTGCCTCCCAGCTTAGGAGGCGGCACCCCAAATGCTCCTTGCTACGATTGGGACAACTTTGGACTTTGCTTTCCACATCGAGTGGCTAGATAGAAGAATAGTTAGAATGCCAGACCCACAAGGCCGAGGTTTGATACCAAGCTGTTACGTGCCTTCCCAGCAGGGATCTTGGACCCAGACCCCATAATGCTTCACTTGCTTAGCTCAAATATGAGAGTGATACAAACTAGAAGAGTCAAAGCAGCAGATTAAGAAGGTTCACCTCACATGTTTGGGAAGCAGGATAATCTGACAAGAAGTGGGCTACTAGAACAAATAATACATGGATAAATTACACAAAAAAGGTTGGAATTGATGGAATGCTATTATAGGCTAGGTTAGGCTAGGTTGGATGACTAGACTAGACAGTTAGTTGTAAGCCTCCCAGTCAATGTTTTGAGCAGTGAAATGTTGTTCCCTTGTAAGTATGAAATTTATCAAGAAAAATAAGAATTACAATTTCAGATACTACTCAATCCTCAGTGGCAATTCTCTCTGTATTTTACGGATCCTTCCTTCCTTCCTTCCTTCCTTCCTTCCTTCCTTCCTTCCTTCCTTCTTCTTTCTTTCTTTCTTTCTTTCTTTCTTTCTTTCTTTCTTTCTTTCTTTCTTTCTTTTTTTCTATGTCACCCATTTCACTAAATCATTATTACTGTCAATTCTAAGTGTGTTTGAAATGACATATACCAGCGATATGTGAAGACAGAGCCTACAAAGGGTTTATGTTAGGAATCTCTCCATCCATCCAAGATACCTCTATTAAAAATTGAAAAGGAAAAAGAATCAAAGAACAAATATTTAACCGCAACATGATCTCCTCTGGTTTTAGAAAAGCTTTCTTTTCCTAAGTCTCAAAGCATCTATTTTCCAAACTCTTTCTTGGAGCCCATTAGAATTTGCTTAGCATTTCTTTTGGAAGTACTGTAGAATTCCCAACACTATTCTCATGGTAGTAGAAAATCACACTTCTTCCGTTCTCCCTTCACAGACAATCCAAATGTCTTGAGTTTCATTAAATATGGTTCCTTGTTTCATCAAAATCTATGAACCATCTCAAGGTCAGTATAGATTTTGTGATCATTTTCTTTTTCTTTCCTTGGGGATTGCCAGTGTGTGTTACTAACTGAAGATGGAGAAGCTAAGAAATGATTTACACCAAGGAACAATTTCCTTTCTGTCTTTGAAGGAGAATGAATTCAATTGTGTGCTTTTTCAGGATTCATATCCTCTGTCTCCAATGTGATTGTTTTACTAATACTACAGAGAATCTTAAAGAGATCCCTTCCAACTTGATCCCACATTGAATAGGTGGAAATGTAAAAAAATTAATTCTATAATAAAGTAGGCTTAGTATGGAGGGAGGGAGGAGGGAGAGAGGGAGGGAGGAAAGAAGGAAGGAAAGAAGGAAGGAAGGAAAGAAGGAAGAAAGGAAGAAAGGAAGGAAGGAAGAAAGGAAGGAAGGAAGGACTTGGTATCACACAAATGTGAGCCATTATCTAATTGCTTATTTTACATTAGTAAGTAAAATGGAGGAAAATATGATAGGCTTATAATTCGATTTCAACTATACTTGACTGATGGATACTGGATTAATGAAAGCAACCTATCAAAGGCCTGGACTAACAATAATTTGTTTGTTTCCATATTGCCTTGATATCAAATTTGAACACTCCCCAAGACATCCATCTTCAAAAACAAGCACTTAAATATTAAATACCCATAATACCCAGCTGAAAACAATTCAGCCTAAATTATCATACTCCAAGGTGGGGAAACAGCAGGTATTCCTTTATTGGGGAAAAGGAACTTTTGAACAAGTACAATTGTCATGCCATCCAAAACATTACAACCATGTCTGGGAACAAAATAACAGAGCTGGAAGGTACCCTGGAGGTCTTCTAGTCCAACCCCTGTAGGAGGTCCTATACAATTTCAGATAGGTGGCTGTCCAGTCTCTTCTTAAAAAAGCCTCCAATGATAGAGCATCCACAACTTCTGGAGGCAAGTTGTTCCACTGATTCATTGTTCTCACTGTTAGGACATTTCACCTTAGTTCTAGGTTGCTTCTTGCCTTGTTGAGTTTCCATCCATTATTTATGTTCTCTGTGCTCAGCATAGTCCTCATTGTTGGAGGGATTTAAGCAAATTGAAAAGATCTCTTTGAACATCAGCTAAAACTCAGCTGCATTCCCTGATCTGAGTCATAAAATCTGACTTGAATAATAGACAAATGCTGACCACAAGCTGCTGAGATCTCTACCTCCTATCTGAAAAAGATCACCCAAGATCAGGAATCAATATTGTCCTGCTTCCTTTAGGTCCATGGACCTAAACTGGATCCAGCAATTAAATGAATAAGCTCTAAGGAGGAGCACAAATGACTTCCTTTCCAAAGTCTCAAATGTTATCCCTTAAGTAGTTTTCCTCCTCCAACTAGCCTTTTTTCACTCTAATATTTCACCCAAGAACTCACTTTATCCAATATAAGCTTCCATCCCCCATTTCTAATTAATTTATATAGCTCCCCCTACTTAGCAATGCCAGGAGAAGCCAGCTGGTACCCTTATCTCCCCCTCCCAATTGCTGTTATGGCTTGAGTCAGCAATTCCTGACATTAATGTTCAAGCCAAGGTGAGGTTTGCCCATTGCAGAGACTCTGCAGCAGTAATTTGCTGTCCTCCAGACCTTCTCAGTGGTTTTGCTGGACGGATTTCCCCTCCTTCTCAGCAGGCATGTCACATCCTCAGAACATGGCAGGCTGCCATGTCCCTCATTAACAGAGCAGGCTCCTGAGATGCAGGCAAGAGATTTCAAGAGGCGAAGTGGATTTCATAGCTTTTTCATGCAAATTCTTGCTTTTTTGGGGGAAAAAAAAGACAAAAACCATCCAACGGGCTTACCTTGCCAAGAGCTGAACCTGGGGAATTGGAAAGGGGTATGAGAATATCTGATTGGGGCCTGAGGATCCATTGCCTTTCCTTGAATTGATTTTTGCCCTCCAGAGAGTAAAATAGAGTAAAACAAAGCTGGTATAGTTGAAGCTCTTTCCAAAAATATGCATGCATATCTACTGATCAGGTATGATAAGATCTGTACAGATCCCATCGGGAACAGAGTATTGGCTGAGAGCAAAACACAAGTCAGAGTTAAATATCTATGGAGATTCTCAGTCATCCAGGTCATAGTTGTCTCAAACATGCTTTTTCAAGAGACAACTGGACTTTCTGGTTTATTTCTTTCCTTGAAGAGTTGGAGTTGTGCTTTCTGCAGGATGTTTTCTGCTCTGTGTCCCTTTACTGTTGAACACAGGCTATTGGGGATGAGTCCAGCTGGCTCTTGGAAAAGCACCTTTGGGACAAGTCAGAGTTGTGAGGTAAAACTAAAGGAATCCCTGTGGTTTTACTGCAATAATTGTACCCAATTTTAGAAGGTGGTACTCCTCTCCATTTTTAGGCCATTAATCCAGGGCTGTCTGAAGATGTTTCCACTGTCATGTACCCAGCCTAACATCATGCTACAGTGCACAGCATGTGGCAAAACCTGGAGTGCTGCTAATTTCCCACCATAGTGGTACCTATTTATCTACTTGCATTTGCAGGCTTTTGAACTGCTAGGCTGGTAGGAGCTGAGGCAGGTGATGGGAGCTCACTCTGACCTCACTCTGACCTCTGTGCTCTCTGCCAGAGCACAGAGCTTCTTCAGCATCTTTTAAGCCACTAAGCGACTGCACAAGTCAGAGTTGGGCTAGGATCAACCAAGGCAATTCAGATTTAAAATCCACAGGAGATCTATACATGAATGTGGATCAGTCATTCCCTCTGAAACAAGTCAACAGGTTTGTTTTTAAGGGGAACAAAATAATGGAATAGCACTGTTGACCTTCTTAGAGGTATAAAGAGATGAAAGTTAAAATTAATCAAATGAATGAATAAATGAATAAGTCATTTTTCAAAATTATTTTTTTCCCCAAAGCAGAGAGAATATGCAATAGTGGCAAATATCTGTAATATTCTTGTGTGGCTGAAATATGACATGGAACGAGAACAAAAGAGAAAGAGAAATCTGATTTTCCCTGTGCATAGAAGTCTCCTTCAAGAATTACCAGTGCTAAGATTCACTGGGTAAAAGGAGAATAAAAGTAGGGTAGCTGCAATGGTGGGAATCAATTTTTTTTTACTACTGGTTCTGTGGGCGTGGGTTGGTGGGCATGACAGGGGAAGGATATACTGCAAGATCCCATTTCCACCACACCCCACTAACCTACTTTCCAGCTCCGTTCTCCTGTGCAGGGCAACAAAAGAAGATGCAGCTGATCAACTGGACTCAGGAGGCAGAGAATAGATGGGGGCAGGGCCAGTCAGAGGTGATATTTGCCAGTTCTCCAAACTACTCAAAATTTCCACTACTGGTTCTCCAGAACTGGTCAGAACCAGCTGAATACCACCTCTGGATAGCTGGTAGAAGGGACAAACCACTCTAATAACTTGGGACAATTATCCCAGATATAGTAAGAAACATTTCTGGAAATTGGCTAAATTAACTTGTGGGTTTGTAGGTTTTGCATGTACATGTATGAATGAGATAGGAATGACATGTGCATGTCATTTACAGAAGCATAATGATTCATGTTTGTACTGGCCTCCCCAGTTGTATATAATTATTGTTTTCTTTTCTGGAAGCTAACATTTGTCCATATTAAGCCTGTCTTCCTTCACAAAACCTTTTGGGGTATGAAGTCTTGCTAAACAATTCCATATTTGCAAAGTGGGGTTCATTTTTAATGGAAGTTTAAAAGGGGGCAGTAGCAGCCCTGATAGAGAAGAAGGACTGGAGACAACTTGAATACCCATAAGGAGTCACTATTTGGAATTCTCAGCCAGTAGGCAAGAGGAGTAAAGCAGGGAACTAGCCTTGAATCACAAGTTGCAGTCACAAGTTGCATAAGTCTGGCTCCCACCCACTCCAAACATACACTAAATTCCATGGAACCTTATCTGCTTGTTCCCAAGGAAAGGCAAGCGGTCTTGGGAGATTCTTGTAATATATGTAGAACACAACAAAGTTGCTGGCTGGGCCTTTTCACAAGTGGATCTGATTGTTTGTGCTTTATACCAACAGCCTGGAAGGCGGGGGGGGGGGGGNAGGGGGGGGGGGGGGATAGTATGAAGGAAAAAAGGACTTGGGGAAACATGATAGGCACATAAAAGGGGAAAAAAACAGGAAATATGGTCATAAACTATTGTTTGTGGCCACAAAACCAGGCCTAGAACATGGGTATCAGGTGCAGCTTCTTTAATTTCAGGGACAGCATTAAGATCTGTAGGACAATAGAGCAGTCTGGCTGTTGAAACTGAGAATTCTTCATTTCTGAGGTTTTCCAGGAAGACACTGGTTGGTTTAATTAGTTTCCCTATGTGCTGCAGAATGTAGCATTAAATCATCTTGGAGTTCTTTGCAACTCTTCTGCCTGTGAGTTGAGTCTTTGCAGAGAAAAGTAGAAGATGGTAGAAGATGACTTTGGTTGAAGGTGATCAATCCATTCAGATCCATCCTCTCTCCATTTTGTTACCTGAGCTTCCTAACTCCCACATGAAGAACATCAATTAAAATTATTTTAATGAGCAGCTTTCCTTGAATGGATTGGATCTTATTTTTCTGTCATTCTGCGGGATAGCAGATTTTATATATATATTGAATGTACTATACATTTGAACTGCAGACATTTCTGAATAAGCTGTTGAATGGAAGTAAGGTTCATTCCGTTCTTGGGCTAGGAAAGGGCAGATGGTCAGTGTATTAATCCCAAACAGAAAATCTGAGCACATGTCAAGTGGGAAACAAAGTTTTGAAAGAAGGGTACATGAACAAGATGGCCATTTATCTCAGCCAAATCTGGTTTGAGAATAAAATAATAGCCGTTATTCCATCCTCCATGAAGCTCATTTTCAAAATTCATTTGAAACAGGGATATTTTACATTCTGAATTACCCATATGAGCTTTATATTGACAGAACTGGAATATTTAGCCTCCTTAAATATTTAGACATTCCTTTTAAAATGCACTGCATGAAACTGGAGTCATTCTCTGTTATTTTTCATAAGTTGCAATTCACTGGGAAAGGAAATAGGATAATGAAAGCACATTTTGCTTTCCAGGGGAAGGTAAAACGTTGAAAAAAAAAAAAGCTAAAGGTCAAACCATCCCTAGAGCTAACCTCCCCCATTTATCTGGAGATGCATAAGTTGGTCAGAAATTTTGCTTTTAGGATTTGGAGATCAATCCAGTGAAATTTTCATCGCCGTTACAAAATCCTCTTGTTTTGCAATCACAATCAAAAGATGATTGTTTGAGTTGCAGATCCTTCACTGGCATACAGTGTCTTATAGTCTTTCTTTTCTGTTGTCCCCTTCTCTCTTTCTCCTCTCTCTTTTCTTTTTCTTTTTCAGAAAGAGGAAAGCTCTCTGCAAGAAAATATTAGCTCAAAAGAATAATAATACGACGTTCACCGTCTCAATCAATCAGAATAGAGCTGGAAGGGACCTTTGAGGTCTTGTAGTGCAACTCCCTCTCAAGCAGGAGGACCTGTACTATTTCAGACAAGTGAATATCCAGTCTTTTCTTTAAAAAAAAAAAAACTCCAGTGAAGAAGCACAACTTCTGGAGACATGCTGTTAATTGTCCTCCCTTAGGAAATTTCTCCTTAAAATTCCAGGTTGATTTTCTCCTTGATTAGCTTCCATTCATTGTTTTTTGTCTTACCTTCTGGTGCTTTGGAAAATAAGTTGACCCCCTCTTCTTTGGGACAGCCCTTCAGATATTGGAACACTGCTATCATGTCCTCCCTAGTATTTCTTTTCTCTAGACTAAAAGGTAAATGTTCCCCTTGCACATACGTGCTAGTCATTTCTGGCTCTAGGGGCCGCTGCTCATCGCCATTACAAAGCCGAAGAGCCAGCGCTGTCCGAAGACGTCTCTGTGGTCATGTGGTCGGCAGGACTAAATGCTGAAGATGCACAGAAAGCTGTTCCCTTACCAACAAAGGGGCCACTATTTTTCTACTTGCATCCTGATTGGTTGGGAGTCTTGGTCTGTGTTTATTGGCCTTGGAGTTTGCTTGATTGGTGTTTCTGGTTTCTTCTGTCTGTTTTGTGGCTTTGATTGGCTGACTGTGTTCCTGGTATTGTAGGCTTTCAGTGCAGCTTTTACTCCTTTTTACTCGAAACCAAGCTCCCAACCAATCAGGATGAGAAAAAAAAAAAAGCATTCTGGCTCAACAGTAGGCTAGCCTCAAATTTAAAAACTAAATGGCTGCAATAGCCTGACTCACAGATTTGTTTTCTGAGGTTTTCGCGAGTATTTGTATGTGGATCTCTGGTTATTCGGGTTTTCTCCTGCGTAGAATTGGAAGTATCTAGGCAACGTTTCGATGAAGTCTCATTCATCATCTTCAGCTTGTTTCTTCGGCTCTGTGCTTCTCAGAGTCATGTGAGCTTGCAGCTGCTTCTTCTTTTATTGCTAGTGGGGGTCTGTGACTTGATTGGGTGGGGGCTTGACTGTGTTCTGATAGGGGGCTTGACTGTGTTCTGATTGGCTGGGGGTGTGTTCTCATTGGTTGGGGGTTTGGCTCTGTTCTGATTGGTAGGGGGATTGGCTGTGTTCTGATTGGCTGGGAGTGTGCTCTGTTCAGGTGGGGGCTTGGTTGTGCTCAGGTTAGTCTTAGTTGCTGGGGGATTTGAGCTGGAAAGCTGTGATCCTGTTGTTTGGCTTCATGTTCGTGGTTGTGCCACATCTTCATGGTTGGTGTCAGTTTGCTTCTTGTATGGGTCGGAGGGGTTTGAAGCGGATACTGATGCAGCTGTGGTACGGCTTCTGGTCCATGGTCCATACTGCAGCTGCATCACTACCCGCTTCAAACGTGACCAACGAACAATGACCAACACCTTCCTCTTCCCTAGAACAAACATCATGCAGAGGGAAATAATTAGCCTTACCAGCAATTTAAGTACAACTCTAAATTCCACTGTGCCTCCTCTTAAATTCCTCCTTCTCAGGAATATTATCTATGAAGCCCATCCCTCCAGCTAGTAATAATAACAGTTTTTTAAAAAAAATATACCAAGAGGGTCACAAAACTCCATGGGTTTTGAGACTCAGTAAAGTCTAATTACTAGTAGTATTTCTCCTCGGACCTATACAAAAATTGTGGAAGGGTATTTATAGCCTGAGTCATAAAGGATGAACCCCAAGATGGCCGTTACAAGGACACTCATTCTATTTCTCTTTTTTTCTCGAGAAGACATTCTGGGATGTCAGCCTTGTCCGCCCTCACAGAAATTAGTCAGGGTAGAAATCTTAGTTTCTTGGATATAATATGTCACTCCATTCAAAAGCCCAAGTTTCATGAAGGTTTATATATTTCACTGACCTCATTGCCATGATACAATTAATTTCATTTTAATGCTTCTGTCTCTCCTTTAGTTCTATTTCCTGAAACAAGGTGGGATTGAATTTTCTCATTCACACCTAATTCATCATGTGAATCAGATTCATTAATTTTCCTCAATCTTTGAAAGGTATCTCAGATTGAATGGCCTTCTTGGATAATGTGGAAGACCCCAATTTTAGTGGGACTTATTCTTCCTCTTCTATTTTTGTAAATTTGGAATATACCTGGCAACTCTAATCCCTTGTGTAGGGGTTTAAGTATTTTCAAAAGCCAACTATTCTGTTAAATCTTGGAGATCAGTATCAATTAATCCAACTAAAGAAGGAAGATTAAGGAGAAGAGAGGAAACACAAAACCAATACATAAAGTTGTATACATTACACATATTTCTGCATACCCACAGAACACTATATTTGCTTTCTTCTGAAACTTTATCGCTACTCAATCCTACAGAACTGGCAAGTCAAAAAAACATTGACTGACACAAGGTCAACCTCTGGCTTTTAGTTGAGAGGGCTTTTTTTTAAAGAAAATGTTTGAAGTATTCATTAAAAACTCCTATGCAAAATCACTGAAATTCTATCTCCCAATGAGTCACCTTGAATTGAGCTGTGCCCGGAATAATGTGGCATAGGTCTCAGCAGGCAAAATTCCCAGAAATATGCATTAAAAGGCACTTTGAGAGTAGGACCATATTTGGGGAATTTCTCCATGCAAAAGAACATTGATTCAAGACCTTGATTCGAAGATACTTGAAATTTGACACATGAAATTGATTTCACAATTCCATTTTTTTTAGATGGGACGGCAAACAATGGGTTGATTGGATTACCTTCAAATTGAAGTTTTATAACTTATCCGGCCCTTAAGATGTTTCAGGACTATGTTATATTTGCAACAAGATTATGCTTCTACATGTGGTCTGTTTATGTTTAGAAAAAGCATAATGCTGTAAAAGAGACTAATCACGTCTGTGGCCAGTCTGTTTGCATTGGTGCACCATCACCACTAATTGGATAAGTGACAGTTCTCTGAGAACAGTTTACAATATCCTTTGGAGCAATTGTTTCTGATTCACTCATATTATGTCTTCTGACATGGACAATAAATTTAACTGTCTGGTTCAACATTAGCCTTGAAAAAATCTAAAACAGATTATTGTCCTTTTGTTGAAGGCCTATAAACAGACAAAATGTGCATGTTTTATCTCAAGAGATTGCAGTGTAATTACCTTTTTTTTGAGCTTTTTTTTGGGGGGGGCAGGTTGTTAGTTAAATAGATAATAAGCTAGTTAATGTTAAACTGTATATGTACTTGTGTGTATATACATACTAGTTGGATACCTGTGGTTCACTACAATGAAACTATGTGATCGGGCTTAGTTTTTGGGGAGGAAAAGGACTTTGGCAGACTTCTATGGGACTGTTTATAACTGGTTGAGACTCATTACGGGCTGTGAATGACGTTAATTCATAGCCGTTGAACTAAAATAAAAGGGTTTTGGATTCAACGTGTGTTTGTTGTTGTCTCAAGAAGCCTTGGTCAGAACACACCATCCCAATCTCCATATGGTGCAGGCTTCCCAGGTAGGAATTATAATCAGATGAGCTAATTCAACTTTATTGTAAGGCTACGTTAACAGAATTGTGCAAGTCTGAAAGTACAAATCTCCTGCTGTCTCTTTTGTAGCCTGAAGAAGTTAAGGTGATTCCTTTCTGAGCCTTTTTCTCTGCCTGTTGTGCAGCTGCAGACTACACCTTCCCTTATCTCTCATCCAAAGTTAAACAGTCCACACATTCATATAAAAATAAGCATTGGGTCTTAGCTATGAACTCCATATTAGACCACAAAAGTCATGTGAAGGGATAGGGAATAATTGCAGGGGTGGGATTCTACAGGTTTGCACCTATTCACCAGAACTAGTTGTTAACATTCAAAGCAGTTCAGAGAACCGGTTGTTTGAAGATGGTCACATGACCATCAAGCCATGCCCACCACCTAAGCCATGTCCACAGAACCTATTTTTTAAAAAATTGAATCCCACCCCTGAATAATCCCCCTACCATGTTGCACTGCAGAGACTTAGCTGTCCTTTCTTAAGAGTCAGCAAATTCAGTCTGGCCTCGGAAGAACCTTACATCATTTTGAGCTGCTGACTTTCTAGAACAGCAAGACCTCTGCCGAAGCAATATGGTGAGAAAAATTAACTCATCTACCAGGGCTCATGAATACTAAAAGGGAGAATATTGCCTTGGAGGTATCCAAGGAATTAATTTCTCCCTGTTCTATAAAAGAAGAACATTCCTGGGTGTTCCTGACCAAGGCATTCTGCTTTTCATGGACATCTTCCACCTCTCATTTTATCTCCAGATAACTTTTCAATCTGAAAAACAAAATGTTCTACCTAAAGAGAAATGAATGTGAGTGGCTGGCAATATAAAATTGAAAGATGGGTTACTTGGACTAAATTAGAATTCACTCAGTAACAAGTTATGGGATATTTCGGCTTTCTTCTCTTAGGCAGGGGTGGGCTTCAAAAATTTTAGCAAGAGGTTCTCTACCTGGTTGTTGAGTGGGCATGGCCATGGTGGGTGTGGCCTAGTTGGCCTCCTGCACCATGGATGTTTTTGTCCTTCCCAGGCTCTGGAGGCTTTCTTCGAGCCTCTGGGAGGACGAAAATACTCCTTGAGCTCCAGAGACTCTCTGGAAGCTGGAAACAGGCCCATTTTCAGCCTTTCCGAACTTCCGGGAGGCCTGTTTTTTGCCCTCCTCAAGCCTCTGTGCACACTTACCTGCATCTAAATGTCCGGAGCACCCCTGAGGACCCTCCCCTACCCTACCCACCCACCTCGGTCAGTCCTCACCCTTTTGGGGGTTCTCAGCACTACACAGAATCTTAGCTAGGGGCTCTCCTGAACCCCTGCGAACTCCCAGTGGCCCACCCCTGCTCCTAGGAGTCGTTTCCCTTAGTAAGTTGAAATAATCTTTCCAGGCTACTTCATGTTAAATACCCAACTTGTAAATGTTGTGAAATCCATTTGCTGATTAAATGGCAGACCTAGCCACACAGATAAGCTTTTTGAAAAGACAGAGGGACTTGATTGGGCTTTCAGAGTCTCTTAGCAATTTCAGAAATACCTGTTGCTTATTTTATGAAGAGTCCTGATTTTTCTTTCTTTCTTTTTTTTTTCATTTTTATATAGCAAGTTGTAACTTTATTGATTCTAGGGCCCGGCCATCCCCAAATAAAAGAGGTCAGTATAAAAAGCCCAACTGAGTGCTCTGTAAATCTGTGCGGAAAGATAGAAACAGTCCAGAGTGGAATGAACATACTTTTGGTGGTATGGAAAGAACATACTTTTATTGATTTTATTTTTATTTACTTATCAGATTTCTAAGGCCACCTAATCTTCAAGCAACTTAAAGAAGAATGCATTCTGGCTAACAATAAAAGAACTAGCATAACTGACAACCCTCTGGGGATTATTAAAAAAATAAAATAAAATTCTGTAACATTCTTGAATCCAACTGGAAGGATTAATTGAAAAACCTAGACCTCTTCTTATGGGGGTGTATATAACTGGAATTGGCCAGGAACAGGGTGTATCTAGTCTAATGAAAAGAAGGACTAGGAATGACATAATAAGTCTTCCAATATTTGAGGAGCTGCCACAAAGAAGAGGTGGCCAACCTATTCTCCATAGTACCTGAAGGCAGGACAAGAAGCAATAGGTGGAAACTAATCAAGGAGAGAACCCACCTAGAATTAAGGAGAAACTTCCTCACAGTGAGAAAAATCAATCAGTAGAAGGACTTGCCTCCACAAGTTGTGGGCATCAGAGGTGGTATTCAGCAGGTTCTGACCAGTTCTGGAGAACCAGTAGCAGAAATTTTGAGTAGTTTGGAGAACTGGCAAATCCCACCTCTGACTGGCCCCACTCCAGGGCTGAGATTCTACTGATTCACACCAATTCGCTAGAACCGGTTGTTAACATTCTAAGCAGTTCAAAGAACCGGTTGTTAGAAGAAATTACAGGGCTAATCCTATCAGGAAGGCAGGAAGGAAACATTGTGGTGTTGCTTACAGAAACAGCATCTCCGTCAACCCTTATTACATTCTTGGCAGGACTAGACTTCCTGTCTCAGGAACTTTTCCCCTCCTTTGCTGGTACTTTGCTTGTGTGGAGGGACCATTCAAAGTTACAATAGCACTGAAAAAAGTGACTTATGACCATTTTTCACGCGTATTACTGTTGCAGCATCCCCATAGTCATGACAGGCCAGGTGAGGAGATCCGTGCCTCGATGTGAGTGATGTTGAGTTGGCCATGCCTAGCCTGTCACATGACCACCAAGCCACCCCCAGCAACTAAGCCATGCCCACAGAACCAGTTGTTAAAAAAATTGAATCCCACCCCTGCCCCACTCCCATCTATTCCCTACCTTCTGAGTCCCAGCTGATCGGCTGGCTCTTCTTTTGTTGCCCTGCACAGGAGAACAGAGCTGGAAAGCAGATTAGTGGGGTCAGGAGGGAATGGGGATTTGCAGTAATCTTCCCCTGTCACACCCACCAAGCCACGCCCACAGAACCAGTAGTAAAAAATAAATAAATCCCACCACTGATGGGTACTCCTTTCAAAAGGATGTTTTCAAGAAGAGTCTGGATAGCTATTTGTCAAGAATCATATAGGTTCTTTTGCTTGAGCAGGGGGTTGGACTAAAAGACCTCCAAGAACCCTTCCAACTGTTATTCTGTTGTCCTGGAATTGTTCTTGATGTGTTTATGTATATGGATACATATATAGAGGTAGATGTAGATTAATTATGGAAACCCATTTATGAATCACAGTTATCAGTGAGAAAGAGCTCTTTCAAAGGAGTTCAGGTCCCTCTTAAATCAAGAATACCTTTCCATTACTTAAGAAGACATTGCTGAACAAATATAGATGTATTTCCATTAGTGTTCTGTTAACTTCGTTTCTGTGATAGCTTCTCAAATCAAAGGCCATCTATAAGGATTTGTAATGTGGGAATTGAGAAATGACAGTGGGTGGGCCCCTACGTCTGTAGCAATTGTCCATCAGCACTCAAAAGCCAAGTACAACAGTGTTACACCCACCAGCAATTAAGCATTTAGCACTAGGGCTGTGTGAAAAGAGAGTGTAATTCAGCTACTATATGCATTTAACACTTCACCAGTGTTTTACATCTTCTAATCCAAGGTGACACCATTAACGAGTAATTAACAAAGTGCTTCAATTATTCTCACTGCAAATAAGGCAAATGATGTAGTCCCCACCTCTGGTCTCCAATAAGTTTTTTTTAATGACTGCTTCTTTCCAGGAGTCCTCCAGCACTGCTCATTAATTTACTATTGTCTGCAGTGATTTTAAGATTGAGACAGTTGGAGCACCCGAGGGCTTTGTGAGCTAATCTGGAAGGGTCGAAGATGCAAAAGTAAAAGGCGAAGGAACCATTTGGCGCAAACAGATAAACAGACTGACGATGGACCTCCATTTCTACTGGACAGAGAGAAATGAATAATTGCAGAATTCTTTGCAGAATTAGGCCCATTTAATCTAGACTTTAAGAGATATCCATGATGACTGTAAATATTTAAAATTAACTTAACTTAACTGAGAAATAGGCAAAATGAGGGTTATTGACACTAATGTGCATATGGATACCTCTCTAGCCATTTCCCCGCTTCCCTTGCTCCATACTTCATTATCTCAATTCCTACTGTATGTTCTTACATATTTTCTTGTTGTTAAAATGGTGGTGAGAAAAAGACAGAGATAGATTCAGAGACATATAAAAGTCAACTGAGCAAAACTTTATATTGCAATTCCTAGATGTAAAAGCCATTGTATTATCTTCTCCTTCTCTACCCATCTCCACCTTCTCCTCCTCTTCCTCTTCCTCCTCTTCCTCTTCCTCCTTCTCTTCCTCCTCCACCCATCTTCTCCTTCTCCACACAACTTCTCCTCTTTCCCCTTCTCCTTCTCTTTCTCCTTCTCTTTTTCCTTCTTCTCCTCCACTCCTCCTTCTCTACTCGTCTTCTCATCTTTCTCCTTCTCCTCCTCCTCTCCATGAAAATCTTGGTGCTACTTTATCTGTATTTCTAATGTTATGCCTGTACAAATGTAATTCATTTTTCAAGGTTGTAACTTGCGAATGGCTAAATATTGAGTCAACAGACTCCTTCGGACAACCCAAGGACAAAACTACTTCTGAGGGTTTTAGAGGGATCCTTTGAAACATTAATGTTATAAATCTATAGCCTCCATCTTCCAAAGCCAGTGTGATATGAGACCTTATTCATCTTTGTTTTTGTTTACTACAAGAAGGACAGAATTTGTGACTAAATTAAAGAGACCTAAGAATATGTCTATATTTCTATCCAAATCCTAAGATGCCCTTCAAGGATCTGTTTTGGGATAGAAATGCCACAAAAGGCTTCATTAAAGTCTAATTATTGGAATTTATCCAGGCATGCTTACATTTGGGATCTAGAGTCAATTTTAAAATCTAAAATCAGCTAAGAGGGTCTCCAGGTTACATTTTATTGTCTGTTGAAATCAACCGCTTAACAGTGTGGCTGAATGGCATGTCAACGTAATAGCATTACTAAGGAATAAATAGACAATAAACCCCAGATTATTTATCTAATGCGCCAGTCAATATACGGTGTATGAAATTACAGGTAATTTCACACATGAATTATATTTCAGACTACCTGGATACCCGTGCTTTGCTATGAAACTATGTGGTCAGGCTTAGTTTTTGGGGAGGAAAATAAGGGGAAAAAATTCTGCCTCTGCCTACCAGCATCCATCAGTATTCATCTGGCTAGCATCCTGTCAGTGTGTGAGAGAGTTGAGGGCTGTTTGGAAACTGAAACAGTATTTGTTGAGTGAGCAAGAAGGAGAAAGCAAGGAGCCTGGGCATGGCTTAACTCAACTGTTCTATACTAAAGCTGCTTGGTGCTGTGAAACTAAAACTGGAACTGGAACTTCTCTCATCTGCATGTGTTTTGCATTTGGAAGAGATTTCTTTTCAGGTGGGCAGGTGGAATAGAACTCCTTAGCATCAGAGCATGTTAATAATAATAATATAAGAAATACTAATGCTCTTAATGTCATTTCAGAAAATCCTTTCTTAGCAAGCAGCTAAAAACCAAGAGGAACCAGCATGCCAAGTTTCAAGTTTGTAGGCTTTATGGTTTTGGAGATTTTGTGATGATGCATGAGTGGTCTTTCGTCTTTCATCTGTCTGTCTGTCTGTCTGTCTGTCTGTCTGTCTGTCTGTCTGTCTGTCTGTCTATCTATCTATCTATCTATCTATCTATCTATCTATCTATCTATCTATCTATCTATCTATCTATCTATCTATCTATCTATCTGACCTATGGATGAAAACAGAAGATACTTCCATCAATTTAGACCATCAGTGGGAAGTAGCCTTATTACTACAATGAAAATCTCCATATGTCACAGCCAAGGCCTCAATTCATACACACGGGTCCCCCCAAATAGTGAAACAAATATATTATATATCAACTTTTGTAGGTAGAATTTGAAGTAAATACCTACTGAGATTGATTCGCTCTGCATGTTGTGATCGATGTTTAATCAATGGAAACCGATAAATCTTTCTGAGATATCATAAAAAAGGTCAAGTGGTATTCATTCATTTTTTGCACAACTTATTGGAACATATTGCAATTTGCGTGGCTCGCTGATTAAGAAGTGGCCAATTAATTTCAAACACATCTGCCTGGGGGCATGGGTGCCACCAGAGCCCACCTTCTTCCCCTGGAAAAAAATGGGACCACTTTCAAGAGAAATTGAACCAATGCAGCTCAAGGAGGGGAAGAAAAGGAGCTGGAAATGGTTCTGCATTACTTCAAGTTTCAAAGTGGCATAGAAAAGGTAGCATCAAGCATTCAGGGAATATTAAACATGTGTAAGTGTCACGTTTCACTTGAAATGGACTTTTGCTGCTTGAAGGGGAAGCAAAATATACCATATCCAACAAGAAAAATCTCCCAAATTTGCAAATTGTTCTTTGATTTTTTCCCTACCTTTTCTTTCTGGAAACACTCTCTTCTTTTTCTCTTTCTCTTTCTTTTCCTTCCCTTCCTCTCTTTCTCTTTCTCCTTCTCTTTTGCCTCCTTTTTCTTTCTCCTTCTCCTCCTTCTCCTTTTCTTTTTTCTCTCTTTTCCTTTTTCCTTTTCTCTTCTCTTGTCTTTCTCTTTGTTTGCCTCTCTCTCTCGCTCCTTTTCCTTTTTCTCTCTTTTCCTTTTCTCTCTTCTTTTCTTCTTTCCTTGCCTCTGTTTTTCTCTTTCTACTTCTACTTCTCTATCTTTCCTTTTCTCTCTTTTCCTCCCCTTCTACCCTGTCCTTTGCATATGCTCATCTTTTGGTTACTCCCTATCCCCCCTTGTGATTGAACTGAGATGACACACATCAAGTGTGAAGTCTGAATTCTAAGTGCTGATCAAGTGAGGGGAAATCTATACAGTTAAAACACATTCTGGGGGAGCAAAAGAAATAGAAAAATATTTATCTGGCCACTACTTCCAAGGGGTTTCGCAAAAAGGATCAACACTCAGACCTCCAGAGAAAGCACCCAGCAAGAATAAAAGGAAGAGAATAACAATGGCTTCTTTGGAATAAATATTTCAAAGGCAATTCAAATCGAAGAAAGGAAGGAAGGAAAACAAAACTGTTGCCTGGTCTTTGCACAACAGAAAGGGCATCTCGGTCTTTTGTAACTTTTTGCAGAGTGTCTTATGTGTGAGTTTTTAAACAGCAGCGAAGTCTCATCTGTTTGACACACACGTGCACACACACACACACACAAACTAAAAGCAAACAGAGAGTCACAAATATGGATCAAGAGACTGCAGGAAGCAGATGGAAGCTGACCTCAACTGAAAGGACTTTGAACTCTTGACTTGAAGGAGATACATCCCAACTTTCATTTTTAGATCTCAACCTATGTCATGTTATGTGGGAATGACCTTGGAAGACCAAGAAGATGAGATTCTGCCTAGGGAGTGATTAAATAAGAGAGGACAGAGCCCACAGCTGCAGAACAGCCAGAGAAAGAAACTCAGAAAGGATCCTTCCTAACTTCTCATATTGTAAAAGAGATCGACGGAGATTTGTACTAGCAATATTTTGTTGCAATAGGATAGAATTAACTTATCTGGCTGTGTTTCCTGTCTGGATCACATGGGAAACTTCACCACCTGCTGATAAAGTGACAAAAGATTTGAATTATTAGAGTTTGATTCCAACCTTATCCCAAGAAATGTTTCTCCCCAGCTAGGCATTTATTACTTGAACAATCAAGTGAGAAAGTTGGCACAAGGAAATCTCATTGACGGTTCATCCCCAGCTGCAAACCTATGACAACTCAATGAACAATTCCTGATTGACAGATTCATGGGTTCATTCAGTGTATATGGCCACTCACTTAGACTCGATTCCAAAACTGCCTCAAAAACAAAATGACAAACAAACCTTCTGTTCTATAGAGACATGGATTCATTATTCCATATTAAATCCTCCATGTAGTAAGTGAAACCAAATCCAGAGATGGAGAATGCACAAATTTTTACACACATCCATATAGAGGCATGGAGATGCAGAGAGGGTGACAGATTTTGGCTACATGATCTGATTTGGTTTCCTCCAGAGGGATTAATTGTTGACAGATATCCATATTTTTTAATTTATTATAGAACAGGCTATCCAACTTTGGCGATTTTAAGACTTGTGGACTTCAATTCCCAGAATTCTGCGGGTTGGGGAATGCTAGGAGTTGGTACCCATAGATCATACAATTGCCATAATTGGACACCTCTGATGTAGATAGTAAGAACACTTCTAGAGGGGTTTTTATCAGGACTTCCTTTACCACTGAACCATCAACCATATTCTAAAAAGAACCAGAATTGTATCCCTGATGCCTACATGGATCCAATGTGTTTGAAGCTAAAGAGCATGTTTTCCTTGTTTTAGTTTAGTAAATTGTGCTTTTATTCTAAATTGAGATGATGGCTACTTATGCCATTGTTAAATAATTCCCTCAGTTGCACTGAGGAGTTTTACATCAGCTATTTTATAACTGGCATAAATCCTAAAATCACCTATTCTGTTGCAAAGTTTTGCTATTGGGTGACAAGAATATGCCACGAGAAGGTTCCCATTAAAGGAAAGAATGATTGCCTATAGCTATTGGTAATTTCTTCCTCCATTTCTTCTTTTTCTTGTCTATTAGCAGCTGGTCTATAAATGGAGAAAGACTGAGAATAATATGACAGAAGAAAATATTTCCAACTCATGATTGAACTGTGGGGGTTTTGGTGCTCCCTGAGTTGAGTTGTTTTCTTACAGATGTTTCACGACCCAACTAGGAAACATCAACAATGCTAGAAGGGAATGAGTTTTGTGGGTGGGAAAAGGAGAGGAGGAGGAGGAGAATAT
This sequence comes from Laticauda laticaudata, assembly GCA_004320025.1. Classification (NCBI taxonomy): domain Eukaryota; kingdom Metazoa; phylum Chordata; class Lepidosauria; order Squamata; family Elapidae; genus Laticauda; species Laticauda laticaudata. The sequence goes on from BHFT01004076.1 coordinate 35,157, forward strand.
TGTGGAGTCCTTGAATCTCTGAGCTTGGTTGTTTTTTGAAGATGTTTATGAGTCAATTAAATAACATCATCAGTGCTAGAAGGGAGGGGGTTGGGGGGGAGGAGAAGGAAGAAGAGGAGGAGGAAGAGAGGTGGAGGAAGAGGATTGTGGTGCTCTATGATTTTAGTTGTTTTCTTGCAGACATTTCGTATGCTAACTAGGAAACATCATGTGTGCTAATAAATGTGGAGTTGCTCCCTGTTTATATGCAATAGCTTGCCTGTCGCCAACACAGACAGCACAAGCTCTGTATATAAACAGGAAGCAAACCCCCACTAGCCCTGATGATGTTACCTAACTGGGTCCTGAAATGTCTGCAAGAAAGCAACCAAGCTCAGAGAACACCTAGAAGCCCAGATCAAGAATAAGAACCAGAGGAAGGGAGGATGATACCAAAGAAGAAAACCTAGATGAAGATATCCTTAATCCCTCTCCTTGCTGGTCTTCTGCAAGCCCACAAGAATCATTTTATTGAATGCTCAAATGGTCTTTAAAGAACAGTCATGCCCAGATCTGTTCTGTACCTTGTTTGCTTGTGTGCCTGTAAATCTGTCTGAGCTTTGCAGCTTTGCAAATGACTGCAATAAATAAAGAAATAAATCATTGTCCATTGATGGAAGAAATGTCCTTGACATTCTTAATTTGGTAGCCATAATTGCTGGTTGCATTTCCCTGGGGTGTGGGGGGTGTGGACTGGGGGTGGTGCTGAAAACCTTCTCTCCTTCTCCCTCCCCGGTCTTTCAAAGGAAAGCTTCACAAAGTCTTTGTAGATTTCTCAGCTTCTAGTTTTATTGCCACCGCATAATACTCTCTCTCTCTTTTTTTTCATTCCCACAAATGCTAACAGTATTTCAAGGACAAGCCATCTGATCAAAGGCTGTCACAATTCTTCATGGGATGACAGATGGGAAATCATGAAAATAATATATTTATAAAGACGGGTCACAACAGATTTAAGAGACTCTTCCTAAGTCTCTTTCTTTCTTTCTTTCTTTCTTTCTTTCTTTCTTTCTTTCTTTCTTTCTTTCTTTCTTTCTTTCTTTTTTTTTGGGGGGGGGTCTGCATCCTGTATAGAAACAGGTAAATGATAAGCAAGTTAAGAAAAAGAACAGACATGCTTTATTCTTTGATAGTATGTATTCAGGGGAGGGCTTCAAACATTTTAGCAAAGGGTTCTCTGCCCAGTTGCTAGGTGGGTGTGGCCATTGTGGGTGTGGCCTAGTTGGCCTCCTGCAACAAGGATGGTGCTTTTGCCTTCCCCAGGCTCCAGAAGCTTTCTTCGAGCCTCCAGGAGGGTGAAAATGGCTTCCCTGAGCTCCAGAGGTTCTCTGGAAACCAGAAATGGACCCATCTGTGGTCTTCCCAAAGTTTTCACCCTCCCTCAGTCTCTGTGCTCTCCTAGGAGGGGACTCCTAGGAGAAGTGGGTGGGGTAGGCAGGACCAACCAGGAGGGGGATTTGGGGGTCTCCAAACTAACAGAATCTTAGCTAGGGGCTCTCCCAAACCCTGGAAACCCCCAGCAGCCCACTCCTGTATGCATTTTAACATTATTTATCTGTGTAATGTTAGAACAAGGTGCACATACGCATAAGACTGAAAGTAGAAACATACAAGAAGTCCTTGTATCCTTACCACTGTTCATTTAGTGACTTTGAAAGGCCACTAAATGAACTGTTGTAAGTTGAGGACTACTTCTATTTATGATGGTTGCAGCATTCCAGGGTCATCCTTCCTAGTACCTATCTCTTCCCATTTATGGCTATATCCATGTTGCTTGTATCTTCTATTCCATTCCATTCCATTTCATTCTCTATTCTATTCTATTCTATTCTATTCTATTCTATTCTATTCTATTCTATTCTATTCCTATTCTTCATTCCAGTATTTATTCTGTTATGTTTATTCTGTTCCTATTCCTATTCCTCTTCCTATTCCTATTCCTATTCTATTCTATTCCATTCCATTCTTGATTCTATTCTGTTCTGTTCTGTTCTGTTCTGTTCTGTCCTGTCCTGTCCTGTCCTGCCCTGCCCTGCCCTGCCCTATCCTATCCTATCCTATCCTATCCTATACTATACTATACCATATTATACTATCCAATACTATAATATTCTATTCTATTCTGGACAGCCACTGAAATGGTATAGCCTCTCCTGCTTGTGCAGGGAGATGGGCTAGATGACCTCCATTGTCCCTTCCAACTCTGTTATTCTCTGTTCCATCATAGTTGATTCTCTTTCCAACTGAAAGGGGTTTTTTTCCCCATGAAATTGAGATAGAAGTTGGCCAATCTGAGAGAGCCAAATTGCCATCAATTGAACCTGATCACAGACACATAACTCTTTGGTTCCCTGCAAAATTACCAATATTCCAGAGTGGATAACTTAGGACCACTTCAGGACTGACCTTCTGAATTTCCTTTTCCTACTCTTTGGAGGTGAGGATCACAGAAAATTATTGTGGAGACTTAAAATGGAAGTAACACCATTACTCTAACCGTATAATAATGAGGAGTTCCTGGCCACAATTTTTTTCCTCTATTCTATTCTATCAACTTAAGGAAATTTTAAATAGGGAGCCTTGCTTAAGATTCCCTGAAGAAATGAGATATTTGATGAACAGAATAGACACTTCAGAATAATTACACGCTGCGGATTATTCTTCTGATTAACATAAAGTTTTTAAAATGGTGGAAAATTGAAATAGGATCAAAGATTATCATGAATGTTCATTGGTGTGTAGGATACACATTTGTGTGGACACATGCCTCCATCACAATTCCCATGTCTTATATATAATCTCATGTTTGTGAAAATGAGAGTTCTGTCTCTGTTTCGACTCGGCTTCAAGAAACAGGACATCTCCTGACAGCTCTGAAGGGAGCGAGAAGGATTAAATCTCTAAAAATCTATTTCACTCAGATAAAATTAGAGCTACCTCCCGAGTAATAAAAATCTATGAAACCACCACTGTCAAGCTTACAAGCTGGCAAATCTGACAGGCAGCAGAGTTCATAAATGAGAAAGTACATACTACCAGCCCTACACAGTCACACATACACATACACGCACACACAAATCCAGTATGTATTATTCCTCATGTTGCCTTCAGAATAAACTCTCCGACACTTTCATCTCAGTAGGCATGGAAAAAAAATGATCTTGCTTGCTCAAAGTATTTTATGGGCTAGCAGAAAACGTGGGAGCTGAAATTTGATAAAAGGTCTGCCTTAGATAGGATTTGATTCTAGATTTTGGCCAACTGATTGCTATCAAAAGAGACAGCCTTGGAAGCCATTTTTTGCTTGGAAGGCTGCCACATTCAGTGCCTGGGAATTTGGGAGGGGAGACTTCATAGAGAGGTAGAAGATTAGACTCAACAACATGCTTTTCTCAAAGAGTCAAGGACATGTTGCCCTGCACCTGGAGAGGAGTGACTGGAAGAATATCTCCAGTTGAGATGAAGATTTTATTGGGCCATGTGATGGACCTTTGAATTCTCTTTTGGGAAGGGAAAACTCAGAACTCTCAGATTCGGATTTTCCCAGATGTGCCAATATGACAACTCTAATAAAATGGAACTTTGAGAAATTGCTTGTCTCAGAATTTATTGGCTTGGAGTTGGTTAGTTGGAATGCTGACAACAAGCCAATCACCCCCAGTCCAGCTCCTCTGGGATAGTTGTGCCGACTCTCCAACTGCCTACCTTCTTGGTGGCTTTGGACATACAGAAGTTTCTGAACATAGAAGGAAATGTTCCATTTCTTTTTTCTAGCAACATGCCGATGTATATGTGCAACAACAGGCATGAGTTAATGGCATTTCACTCTGCTGTTTCATCTTCAAGATTAGGCAAAAGGAAAAGAGAGAAAGAGGGGGAAATGTCAAGGAATGAACCTTGCCAATGATTAAAATTGTTATTTCACTTCCCATTGAGTAAGCCAGTGTGGATGCACAGTTTGGGCATCCTTTGCATTGTGATGGGCCTTCTTGCTGACTCTGCATCTCTTTCTCTGCTTATCATTTAGGCTTCCAAGTAACTGATGAACAAAAGAGGTTCTTTACAAGTGACTTGGTGATGCAATGGCCTTTTGCAGTTTGAAATGTAGCTCTTAGATGTGGTCCATCTTCTTTACTGTGGCAAGATGGCCCATTAAAAGACTCTAAAGTTGGGACCATAAGGAAGACTGAGCACCAAAAAATTGAGGCCCTTGAACTCTGGTACTGGAGAAGACTCCTGCGAGTCCCTTGGATTGCAAGGCTCCTCTATCAGTCCTAGAGGAGATCAGTCCTGACTGCTCTTTAGAAGGCCAGATCCTGAAGATGAAACTCCAAGACTTTGGCCACCTAATGAGAAGGAAGGACTTGCTGGAGAAGATCCTAATGCTGGGAATGATTGAGGGCAAAAGAAGAAGGGAACAGCAGAGAATGAGGTGGATGGATGAAGTCACTGAAGCAGTTGGCATGAGCCTCAATGGACTCCAGAGGATGGTAGAGGACAGGAAGGTCTGGAGGAATGTTGTCCATGAGGTCATGGTGGGTCAGACATGACTTTGCAATGAACAACAACAACAACAGAAGGAGAGCAATAAAATTATTTCCAGATGCAGTCAAGAGCAAGATTTGGAAAAGAAAAAACTCAAGACAAATCACCTTAAGGAAAAGTGGCAAGAATCATATTCAATTCGAAAGAGTGATGTTAATTGTGCTGAATCATGGTGTCCACGATCTTCTAGCAACCTTCCTCAATGTTCTCCAGAGGTTTGAGGAACCGCTTCCCCCAGAATTCTCAGCCAGCAACATTTATAGTATTTACCAAACCATACATACATTTATTCATAAACTTTGTAGGTTAAATATGTTCCTCTCTCAAGAATATGGCCTCCAATGGGGACGAACCCAGCAGGAGGAAGAGATAGAGAAGAAGAAGAAGAAGAAACGGAAGAAGAAGAAGAAGAAGAAGAAGAAGAAGAAGAAGAAGAAGAAGAAGAAGAAGAAGAAGAAGAAGACTTTATTAATTAAATCTATTGACCATATCAAATATATAAAACTGATACAAAAATGCAGGTACAAAGAAAACAAAACTTCAGAATAAATCTTCACCCCTAGACTGAGCCCCATTCTAATCTAGGTATCTAGATCTATTCTTTGAATAGAGTGGTTACAACTTCCTGAATTTTCAGCACAATGTTTTATCACGAAAGGCGGCATTGGGGTGGAACATGGTTCACAGTGCAAGGGGATGTTGGACACATGTTAAGATCTTGTGGAGCTTCGCAACACCTTCCCATCTCTTTATCACAAGATTCCATTTAACATGTTTGCAAAGATTATTTATTATGCCTTTTATCTTAGATGATACTTTAGAGAAGCAACATAGCACGGCAGCCTTAAAAAAATGAGCACACGTACAACCAAACTAGGCACTTTTATGAGCCTCATCCATCTATAATGGCAATATGGATGAAGGTTTCCTACTGTCACAGCAAACGTTACAATAAAAACTCAAAAGAAGAAGGTGACATATGGTGCTGCTCCAAAGCAGCTTTCCTATTGTCAGAAGGAAATAAACCAGATACAGGATATCACAATACTCCATTGTATTCAGCTGAGTTACACAAAAAACTGGAACAGACTATTGAATTGACATGGATCTGCACAATCTTTGAACCATAAATTAATCAAATCAAGCCATTGAACCACTAACAAGGATTGAAGGATTGAAGCTAACCAAGCTTAACATTTTGGACCAATGCAGGCCTTAGGCACCCCGCTGAGCCGCTTAAGTTTATTTATTGATTTATTTTATTGAAAACATTTATAGCCACCTGCCTTTCAATCCGCTCTGCTAAAGTGTTAGAGAGGCAAGTTTCAAAGACACTTAAAAGTTTAATGCAATTGCTCTAGTTACATTTATGGGTGCTCATAAAGGGTTGAAGAATGGAGAAGAAAGAACTGCTTATTTCAAAACTGCTAGCCGTTTGCAGAAAGGCAGGCAGAAAGGCAGAAACCCCAATTATAAAAATCCTTATTTTATTTTTGCACTGTACCATCGTCTTCTCTCTTATGTTGGACTGGATCCATTTGATTACAAATTAATCAAGAGAATCTCTAATCCTCTTTCTGGAGCTAAGGCCATGCATGAATTGCATTTAATTCATTACCCTAATTCGTTTGCAGATTGCAAAGCTACCAATCCTTGTCTCAAAAGGCCTGGAAACAGGAGAAAACCAATAGATGGAGAGCAACCAAACTCAACATCTTCCATTATATAGAAAGACTAATCTTTTGGAATTAGCAGAGAGAGTTGGAACTTCAAGAACAAGTCAGGAGCTCAAGGGTACTAGCAGATATCTTTTGAGGTAGTCTCAGCCAGGAAACCAAATTTATTAACACAAATACTGCTTTTATTATAAGGTTACAGTAATTGAATCTTGCAAATCTGAATGTGCCTCTTCCTTCCTTAACTTTAAGTTCAAGAGAACTAAGGAGGGTCATGATAGAGATGCTGTCTCTACCTCTGTTCCTGCTTCAGACTTCAATTTCTCCTATCTGACTCTTGTCTTGGTTTCTAACCTTCTTCCTGCTCCTCAAGATTTTTCTCACAGATAATTACACTGGTATAATTGGCCCTAACAAATCAGGATGGTTTCAAAATGATGTCTTCATTTGCTAGTAGAGAAGTTGTTCTGACCAGGCTTACCCAGAAAGCACTAAGCAGACTCTTTGTCCCGGCAAAACCCCTTTTATTAAATGAAGGTGAATTTCTTGCATTCACCTTCAGCCAAAGGCCTGGCAAATAGTCTTTCAAGGGTGTGATTAGGAGCACAGACCTTATCTAGCTTGGAGAGCTGCCAAGTATTTCCAAATGCAGTGCTGACAAGGAAGGACTCGGCACAGGGTCTCTGAGATGCACAGACAGATCTTCACACTGCCGTAATGAACGAATTGCTTCCTGCAAACCCCCCTCCCCTTTTACTCCCCTTTTAATCCCTATGGGAGGAGCCATTCATCATCCACCTGTGGCCTTATTCCCATGTCGACCTTTAGTTTATAATTGTTCTTTTTTTGGACAGCTCTGCGCATGTGCAGGCTGGGAACTTGCTCCAGCTGCTCCTCTGCCTCACTGCTGTCTGACTCTGAAGGCAGCTGCTGACTGCCAGCCTGCCTTAGTCCCATCTCTGCCTCTGATGCAGAGCCCTCATCCCAGCCTTCCTCAGCCTCCAGGACTGACCCAGGTTTCTCTCCAACCTCCTCACTGGATAGCAAAGATTCTTTAGGCCATTTTTGTCGCTTATTGTGAAGTAAAGTTTCTGGGCTACAGCCAATGAAATTAACTTGAAAGCCTTACCAGAGGAGATGATCAGGGAACAGCATGAGGTTTCCACCACCGAAAGCCAATGAAAAGGACTTCCTTTCTCTATATTTGTCATGTCCCACCTCTGATTGACAAATTAAATGGAATATCCTAGATTACCCAGTTCTAGGTAGCTTAATGCTTGGTCATTAATATTCTGGTTGGGGGCTTGCCTGCATTTTCTACTAAGTATTCTCCCCTTGTGTACAAGACCTTAATAATGTTTGCTGCAAGGTAAAAGACTTCAGTCCAATATTATTAAACATCTCGTCATTCACCGAAGGTCTAGAACTATTCAGCCAGTGAAACCTAATCAATCACAGAGTTGGTCTAATCCCAGAGATTAAAACCCACCCATTCACCCATGCAAAGGAGATGCTTAAAAACATCAAAAGCCTTTTCTTAAAAAAATAAATAATAAAGTATGTGTCCCAATTACGAGAGGAAACTCCATTAATTCAGCGACTAAGTTTCTGCGTTAAAAGCTATGCATCTCATCCTCTCGACATTGCCAGCTTCTAGTCATGCAGAGTGCTGATGACAGCTTAATCTCTTCTTTCCTCTTTATTAAAATGTCAAATTCTATTCTCCTATAAAAAAAACTTAATTCTTTCAATATCAGGAAAGGTTTGCAACGAAGCACTTGATTGACACTTGGGGTTCTGTGCAATGAATCTTACTGAGCCTGCAAGTCTTGCTTGCTAAGTTCCTTACAAAATGGGAGAAGTGGTGGTTTGAGGACCCATCCTCCACAGATCCTGTACTCTCCACTACTTGCCTGCTCAATCATAGTTTTCAGGAGAAGGAATGGCAGAAACTGGATGCAGAGATAAGAGAGAGATCAGCCTAGAATCCCTATGTAGCTACTCATCATGCAAGCAGAACCAGGATCTCCCAAAAACTAATTTGCTATTTGCAAGGTACAAAACATTTTAAATCTGTAAATAAAATGCACCCATGAGAAGATAAATAGGTGCTGGAGACCTGGCTGGAAGGAAATTCTGGGTGTGATGGTCCCAGAACAATTGCAGGTTTTTATATAAGAGTTGTCTTATGAACAAGTCACCCTGTAATAACAACACAATCTCTATTTTTCTCTCTGTAACAACCAAGTGTTGAGTATGGTTTTGTTTACACAGCCTCCAGCTTAGGTTGGCTTGAAAGTTCATGAGAACCTAGTGAAGGAGCTACAGAAGGCCCAGACTGTAAATAAACTTCATTATGAAGATAAGTTTCCCATTCATTGAACATAGTTATGAGGAACAATTCTGGATAATAATATCAATTATGGGGATTATCTAGAAACAATGCGCCATTAGGAGCCGCGAATGGGGAAGGACCAAGGTACAAAGTGGGGGGGAAATACCTTTTTATAATATCAGCAGGGATGACTTTTACTGGCAGATTGCTTCTAATAAAACTGCCATTTCCACCGGCTGATAAACTCGCAAGCAATTATAATAAGTTTACAAACAATTACACCTCACAAATGGAATTGAGAGGAAGCCATAAAGTCCCTCCAATGAGCGCAAGTCTGCTCCCATTGCCGCTTTATAAATGAATCACCGTTAATTTATGCCCACATGAATGCAAATTATTGTCACAAGAGTTTCTCTCTTCCCCGCCCACTTCAATTAGACCACTCAGTATTCTGGGCGATGAAACAAAAACACAGCGGATGGTTAAGTATGTTGTTCTCTCCTTTTCAAAAATGGGTTTTAAGTAGTTTCCACAAACAGATCGTTGAGTTGGGAATAGCCTTTTTTGCATACAAGAAGGCAATTCTTTGCAAAAGCTAAGGATTATTCCCAACCCTCAGAAGCAAAAGCTTAGCTAGGATTCATAATAAACATTTGTAAAATCTTGAAAAGCTTTTAAGTCCAAGTGGTGGTTGTTGACAACATTAATAGCACTTAGACTTATATACTGCTTCACAGTGCTTTACAGCTCTCTCCAGGTGGTTTTCAAAGCCAGCAAATTGTCCCCAACAATCTTCTTGACAAGCAGTCAAGAAGACTTACATGCACAAAGTCCTCCTTTGAAAAGGGAAGAGAATTCTGCATGGAAACACACACAAAACAGATGCAAACAATAAAATGATATTACTAAAGCTATTAAGATCATCTATCAGAGTATATCAAAAGCAGAAAACTCGGGAGCAACAAATTTGAAGGCGCAAACCCAAAAAATTAAATGTTTTGAAGCAAGTTGTTTGGACTGTTTCAGGATGTTCCAAGTTAGAAGGAGCTCTCTTTTGGTGTTTGAAACAATTTGAACTTGAAAACAAGTCCACTTCAAGCTCAGACATTTCTAGAAGGGTTGAAACAAACCATGTCAGACTGGAAACCCCTAGTGTAAACTTGAAGCAGAGCCTTTCAAGCACAAAACACTTTGAATTCAGAAACTTGCGCAGGAAATGAATCAGGAAGAAAGTTGCTTCACCAGACTAAATTAGAGATAAAGGAGTACTCAAAAAAAAAAAAATGAGGGGGGGAGCTTGTATTGAAACCGAACTATAACATCCATTTATTTGTCTTTCCTTTCTTTTTGTTTTAATGTGTGTTATCCCAATTCTTCTGAAGACATTTTAGCCAATCAGAATGGCAATTAAAGTCAACGAAGTAGCTGTTTCCATAGCAACTTGGATCCCTCCTCCCCTCCCAACTTTGATTTAAATTTCTTGGATTGATCAATCATGCCATCTAAGTAAAAACAGCATTTAAAGTCCAAAGAACTCTTGTCAATATAGAAGACAAAACTATAGTATGATTAACATAAATTGAAGAACTTTGACCATCACTATCTAAAACATTTGGAAATATCTTTGAAGGCTTTCTTCAATGTCTTCTAACCTGCCCACAGATCCTTTTGAATTTGTACGCATCCTTTTAGTGTCATGTCTTTGGAGACTCTCAGTCATCTAGGTCACAGTTGTCCCAAAAGTGCTTTTTCAAAAGACAACTGGACCTTGTTTTTCCTTGAAGATGCTTCACTTCTCATCTAACTGAACTGAAGAAGCTCCTTGGATGAGATGTGAAACATCTTCCAGGAAAAACAAACAGTACAGCTGCTTTCTGAAAAAGCATCTTTGGGACTTTTACTGTGCTGGTAATTGGAACCAACCATAAATAGATGGCAAACACATCTAGATTATTTTTCAAATCCAGGCTCATTGTTATCAACACTTCCTTCCATCTTCTTCTCTCTCTTTTTGCCCTCAAGGATGAAGCAAATTGTTTTACTGAAGGGTTAAAAGTCTGAGGATGAATTGTTGTTGTTTTGAGGACTCATAAGAAACAACATGATAAATGACATATCTCTTAGCTGAACTCGACATTCTGCTATCTAAGAAAAAAAAGCCCACCTTAATCTGACAACCTTTGGAAAGAGTTGTAAGTCTTTGGCATCTTTTGTGGAGAAGTGTTCAAAGCAAGACAAAAGGTGAGAGGAGAAAATATATAGCTTTATGTTCTCAGGCATTAAGGTGTTGGGAAAAGGTGTGGTAGGAATCAAACAAGGTTACTTACCTAGCAATGAAGACTCTCATGGATCAGGAGTGATACCCTTATCTTTGAGAACCTCAAAAGCATAGTCAACACCTTCAACCAAACCGACAAATAGGGAAAAAAAGGAACTGGTAGAAATGAAACAACATTGCAGTAACGTGATTTAAATAGTACAGTGGGTTCCATACATTCTGGCAATCCTTGCAGGACACAATCTGTGCAATAAGATGTAAACATGTTTTATGTATCTGCAGTAGTGAACCAATACATGTGTTCCTAAAGATAGAAAGTAGAACATTCCTAAAGTGGATGTATATCTCCTAAACCCTTTATGTTTGCTTTGCGGTGGTGTTTTCCCAGTGCACATTTACTGCTGTGTGACAGCAACAACAGATGAAAAAGGCAAACTTCTGGAAGGCACTAAAAACTGGGCATGCTTTCATTATAAGATTAGCAAATTTTCTATGGCCTTTGTTGAAAGTCACTGTGGTGTGATAATTAAGGCATTGGACTCATGATGGGGAGATCCATGTTCTAATCCATTCGTGCTTTTCATTTCCTTTTAGTGTCAAGATCACTCATGCACCTGGAATGTTTGGCTGGATTTTATCGGTCTCCAAACACCAAAAAAGACATATGGATTTCTTCTAAGCGGTTTCCTTTATTGTGACTCCCCCATAGACAGAAGTCTTTCCAGACTAAAGCAAACTGCTTGCATGATTAAAGAGATTCTCTGAGAATCGCTTGGAAGGAGCATTCTTAACTTTCTTTCTTCCAGCTAAACTGTCTAAACTATGCTGTCTCTTGGTCTTCTGGAATGCAGTTCCTCTTTCCTGGGAATTCAGACTACATGCCATCCCAGATTTCTACTATCCATGTACTCATTCTGCATATAAGGCTCAATATGTTTTGTAAAAACGCCAAAGGGCTGTTTATCTGCAGGGAGCACAGTGCCTTGAGGTCCTGCAACAAAAGGCAGACTATAAGTCTAAGAAAGAAATCAACTGGCATTCAGAAATAATGAGATGGGCCCTGTATTAATACCATGCTGCTGAGGCTGCTGTTGTTGTTGTTTTTAATATAGAAGTTTGTAGGAAGCAATCCAACAGCATAGGTCAGTAGCCTATGAGCTGAAATGGCTCTCTATCTATGCATTTATCGATCCCAGATCCTTGGAGTCACATTTTGTTCCAGGCCCTCTTGAGATGCGCAGATCTGCATGCCAACTCGACTCCAAGGAGATTGAACATAGCCATAAATTTACCCCATGGTCTTAGTAGAGTTGGCAATGATGGAAAAAGTCCTTTTCCAGCAGCCCAGCAGAAACTGGCACATGGCAGGCATCTTCAAGCTTCCTTGCTCATTTTGGCAGAAAGTCCATATGAACCTTTTGCATCTCAAGTAGAAGATATTGATTCTTGAGTGAAGGAGCTTTGTTTTAAGAGAACAGACAATGATGGACAGCCTCTCAGGGTATAAAAGCTTGCTCAGATCAAAGTTCTATGCTGATAAGAATACTTGTAGGTCCCTTCATCAACGTGGTAGAGGATAATGGCCAGATCCACCTAACAGCAGAAAGGCAGACATGGAAACTGAATCTTATGACCTGTGCTGTGAAATATTGAGAATGGTGTGTTTGTTCTCATCATTTCTAACACATGAAATCTCAGATGTAATCACATAAGATATTATTTTCCTTATGTATAGCAAATCTTAACATAGTAGCCAGAGAAGGTACTAAAATTAAGATTGGCCTCCCCAAACAGAAGCAATCATAAACTCCTCAACGTCATTTTACCCCAATCTGCTGCACTGGGTAAACCCAGCCTGGGTGTCTACTTCCCCATTAAATTTTCTCAGCAAGATTACAAGAATGACTTATAAAGTAACACAGATGGAAAAAGCATCTAATAAATCAATAAGAACAGTTAAATTCAGAGGTGGTATTCAGCAGGTTCTGACCAGTTCTGGAGAACTGATAGTGGAAATTTTGAGTAGTTCAGAATACCACCGATGACTGGCCCTACCCCCATCTATTCTCTGACTCCCAAGTCCCAGCTGATCGACTGTGTCTTCTTTGATTGCCCTCCACAGGAGAACGGAACTGGAAAGCAGGTTAGTGGGGTGGAGAAGAAAGGCGGGTTTTGCAGTATCATTCCCCTGCCACGCCCACCAAGCCATGTCATGCCCACCAAGCCACATCCACAGAACTAGTAGTAAACAAATTTGAATCCCACCAGTGGTTACATTGACCAGTTTTGCATTGCATCCAAAGATGGAGAATATTTTGATGTCCAAGTTGGACATTAAAAGTTTGGAAAAGATGACAGAATCCTTTGGTGTCTGTAGAGATTCTCCATCATCCAGGTCATGGTTGTCCCAAAGGTGCTTTTTCAGGAGGTCACTGGACTTTCTTGTTTTTCCTTTTGAAGACATTTTGCTTCTCATCCCAGAAGCTTCTTCAGCTCTGACAGGAAGGATTTATATTCTTTGCAGACAGCTGGTCATTTGCATCTTTTAAGAATCATTGAGGCTGTTTGGAGGTTTATCTGTGTCCTCAGGGTCACCTAAGTAATGCTCTTGGTTCCTGTAGTCCTCAATTTTTCCTCTGGAATTCTGGAGCAATACTCAGGTGACCCTGAAAACAGAGATAAACCTCCTAGTGGCCTCAACGACTCTCTAAAAGAATGCAAATGACCAGCTGTCTGCAAGACATATACATTCTTCCATTCCCCTGCCATGCAGTCAGAGCTGAAGAAGCTTCCTGGATGAAAAGCAAAACATCTTCAAAAGGAAAAACAAGAACGTCCAGTTGCCTCCTGAAAAAGCACTTTTGGAATCCCTTAATGGTGCACCTCTGAAATGCTGGACCTTTGACCCACAAACCTTATTGTATGACCTTGGGATCGTCATCCCTTTCTAACTAAACTTTCCTGGCAAAAAAAATGCCTCATGAAAGAAGAATTGGGAAGAGAGACCTAGTATGCCACCTTAAGCTTCTTGGGGGAATTAAAAAGAGAGGCATGAAACGAATGAGTTCACAGCTGAAGGGCGAGATGGAAACCTCATCCTGTCCAAGAGTGCTTCTCAAATGGATTTTAAACCACCAGATGGATGAGTCCCCATTCCATGAGGCATCCTTCTGAAGCCGAAAGGTGAAAATCCCTACTTAATCTCCTTCCAGAGAAATCCCGGCTGTCACCGGGTGAAATCAAAAGTATCCCTTTCTCTCTTAAGAGTCAATCATGATGGGGTAACTCTCAACAGTGCCGCACAGCCTATTTATAAAAGCAAATGATTTATTACACCCAGTTTCCCTAATATAGTATCACTTTTTCTCAAGAAGGAGAAAATGTCTTGGGCTTAGGGCATTTCCTCAAGGATAAAACATTTCATGGTTGCAGCATAAAATCAATGACCACAGTTGCCAGTGAAAAAGTACATTTCCCGAGCAATAACATTTTCAGCTTTCCTTCCTTCCTTCCTTCTTTCCTTCCTTCCTCCTTCCCTCCCTCCCTCCCTCTTTCTTTCTTTCTTTCTTTCTTTCTTCATTCCTGCCTCCCTCTTTCTTTTTCTTCCTTCCTTCCTTCCTTACTCCCTCTTTCTTCCTTCCTTCCTTCCTTTCTTTGTTCCTCCCTCCCTCTCTTTCTTTTTTCTTTCTTTCTTTCTTTCTTTCTTTCTTTTCTTCATTCATTCTTTTGTTCCTCTCTCCCTCTTTCTTTCTTTCTTTCTTTCTTTCTTTCTTCTCTTTCTGTCTTTCTTTCTTTGTTCCTCCCTTCCCTCTCCCTCTCCCTCTCTCTCTCTCTCTTTTTCATTAAATAGATAAGATCCTGAACAAATTCCGGGTTTGGCTGGACCATGGAACTTTTTCTTTTTTGTGACCTATTAGTGGAATTTAGTGGAACAAGACCAACTTACAACTCTCACTTTTTGGCAACTCAACCTCCACTTTCCCAACATAGTCTGAGTTGAACTTTCCATGTTCTCAAAACCCACTCTAGATCTTTCCTTGTGGTGATTCACCATGTCCCAGGACTGGCATTTCTTAACTTGGCAGACTGGGTCATTTTCCAACCCTGTTTGACTCCAGATTGTGTCTTCTCCAGCAGCGTGTCAAATGTTGAATCCTATCTCTCTGCCTTCCTTCCCTTCCTTTTTTCTTTTATATTCTACTTCTAAGGCATACACAAGCCATGTTACAGGATTTTCTTCTACGTACTCTGCTTTCACTAAAAAAAAAAAAGGGAAGAAGAAGCTATGACCTTGGCAAGGACCAATCCATTTTCCTCCAGTTGGGCACCTCATCATGCCACAAGGTGATTCCATTTTGCCTGAATCCTTTTTAAGCATAAATAAACACATTGAGATATGCCCTAACTTGATGCTTATTTGTACCTTATTGGCTCGAGATCTTGATTTTGCTTTGTTTTCTCCTTTGCAGAGAATCAAACAAGAGTCTGAAAAATCACATGCTTATTCTTAAGTCAAAGCTCATTCTTCTAGAATGACAGCCTGCAGGCAAATCTGTTGCCTTTAAGTTGGGCATATGGGTTTCCAGAGATGTCTAACGGGGCATATCAGAAAGAGGGCATATTTGCATGGTTAGCTAAACTTTTGGTGTGATTCAGCTAGGCTTTTCTTTCCTCTCATCGACATTCTCTAGGCAGACACTTGCTTTCCGCTGTCTTCCAATCTAGCCCCCAGCTTCCAGCCAAAATATTGCTTTTCCACACTGTTAACATTTGTTCCGCAAAAGCATGCTGCAGGAGCAGGAGGAGACTTGCGGTTTTTGGCTCCCCTGCTCTAAGATGACAGAGATTTTATTTCCAATGACAGCAAAATGCTTCCTTTGGACAGGAGGAAAGCTGGGGGTTGTGAAAATGTGATTCTCAATTTTGTTGCTCCCCCCTCCTTTTTAAAATCATTTTGTTATAAATGCCCACAGATAACATTTTTCTTTGGAACATCATCAAACATCCTGTTGGAAGCATTAGGGGACACAATCACTGTTGCGGGGTGATGCTTGGCGATGATACCTATGTGGCAAGAGAAAAATCTGGATGATATAGCTTTTTGGAGAATTAGGGGAAGGATGAGTGACATTAGCATCAAGCTCAGTGTTTCTCAACCTTGGCATCTTTAAGATGTATGGACTTCAACTCCCAGAATTCCCCAGCCAACCATATTGTTTATATCCACATGGATCTTGGACAAAGTTTGGAGCCCCTCCAAAAATTTAGAAAGAGGAAGGCTGGAGGAGGAGGAGGAGAAGGAGAAGGAGAAGGAGAAGGAGAGGAAACAAGTTGCTCGGGATCAAAAGAATAGTAATACAGAATCCAAAACAAAAGAAGAAAGGAAGAATAGAGGAAACTATAAGGAGAATGGAGGAGGAGGAGGAGGAGGAGGAGGAGGAGGAGGAGAAGCAGGAGAAGTTTCTGATCTGGATCGGTGAATCTCCATACATTTCCACAAGCCAGAATGTTTTAATCCATTGGCAGAGGCCAAACAATAATACAAAATGTAGAGAGGAGCATTGATCTGAGGGAAAGCAGAAGCTTGTTAAGTCCTCTTTCAAAGACAAACTTATTGACCTGGTAAATAGGCTATGTTGGAGCTGAATTTTAATCCCAAATTTTTAGAGTTGCCACAGAATGTCAACAAGACCTCAGTCTAAAGCAGAGAGTAAATAAAAGAAAAGCTCATTCATTATTCCTGAGGTATCATTGGCTGTCGGAGTTCTCGCAGCAGATAATGAGGAGTGATAGTTGGTGCATTTTAACAAAATGTTCACCATGATTAATAAGGAGCTCTTAAAATGAAGTGGCTCAATCAATGTTCAACTACCTAGGAGAGCAGGCTTTGGGCTGTATGTGTGAATGCTTGCCATTGGCTTCTCACAACCCAATCCCAATTTTTGGGTTTCAATCAATGAAAATGTTATTACATTATGGATCCCTCCATGTCCTTTGAGCTTGGTTGTTTGCTTGCAGATGTTTCATTACTCAACTAGGTTATTTCAACAGTACAAGTGAGTGTGAGGTTTGTTTCCTGTTTATATACAGAAGTGTTGCCCTACTAGCGTTGGGTTTTTTTCCCCCATGGCAATTCCTTGATTGAGATATTGTTTTCTGCTGGTTTGTTTGTCTGGTGTTAATCCCTGTTTACCTGGTCTCCAGCTAACTGCTGGAGAGTTTGTGTTCTGGTCTAAAACAGGGAGTTAACCTCACACTTACTAATACTGATGATGTTATCTAGTCAGGTAATGAACTCTGCAAGCAAGTGTCCAAGTTCAGATAGCATCAAGGACTCCACAATACAATAATTGTCATTATTATTTCATTTTATATCTTCTTTCTTATGATGCTTGATATTTAAACTAATCTAAGACTGATAGTTTAATTGGACTTGTCTAGCATGGCTGGTCTCACACTCATCCACACACACCCAACCTCTTTGCCTTCTCAACTTTTCTTATAGCTGCTATCTGTACAAGAGAAAGTGTATAATTCAACTTCATTCCCACCATGTTGGCTATATCACAACATTTCCACTTTATTCCTTCATTTGTTTGTTTAGTAGAAGGAATTTCTGTGCCACTTTTCATGACAAACAATCTTGATGTAGTTGACCATGGAGTCAAAGAATGAGCTTATTTTAGTATCCTGGACATCTTGCACTTCAAATGAGCTGCTGCAAGCAGTGACAACACAAAGCTTTGGTTGTCTTATTTAAAGCGGTGACTTCTTAAAATGAAGTTGAAGACAATCTGCATCTTGGCGTAATTGCAACTTAGGTGAAAATTAAGTGCAAATTATGAGCATTTTCTTTCTCTGTGTTAGACTCTGCAACTCTTTAACTTTGCAAATGGGCAGAGTCAATCCAGGCTAGCTTCAGCAAACCTTTCTGGCATTGTGTGTACAACTCAGAGTTGTATATCAATTTGCAGACAGCAGGAGCTGAAATGTACAATTTGGGGACTGCTTTGTAGTCCTTTCATTGCAGTTGGAGGAATCTTTTTAAAGGGCTACTTGAGTAATTAATCCATACAACATCTTCCCTTGATAATTGAGCTTTGGGTATTTCATTTCCCCAGTGGGCTGAAGTCCAGTCATTCAACTCTTGGTCATTCTATGGATCAACACTCTCACTGCCCTCTGTCTCACAGTGCCTGTTTCAGATACACCATGGGATCTGAAGGTTTCCTGCTTGAGAAAAGGATTGGACTAGAAGATTTCCAAACTCTCTTCCAACTCTGTTATTCTGTTATGGTCATCCCTTACAGTGTCCAGTCAATGGGTACTAGGGCAACCCCTTCTCCTTTTTTTGCTGATCATTCCCAGCACAATTGTCTTTTTAAGCCAATCTACTTGTAGGACATGGTCAAAATATGATATCCTTGGTTTGGCAATCTTGGCTTTGAGTGATATTTTTGGTGAGATTCACTCTAGTATTTGACCCTGGTCTTCCCCACACCCCCTGGATATGTAATCTCAAATGGGACACATCCATAGCCAAGAGTCATCAATCTTGCTCTCCAGTAATATTCTTGTGTGCCCACAACTTTGGGCTGCCAGGGTGATTATCTGAGGCACTTGAAGAATGCACTGTTTCCCCACTCCCTTTCTTCTGGCAGCTAAAAAGACCAAAGGAGTATCTTTTTAGTTGACACCTTGTTTTTCTGCAGTCCACAGGAGGTGTAACAATCATCTCCAGCACCACAATTTGAAGGCATCCAAACTTGCAGTAGCATTATGCTTGTAGAGTTGTGGTTTCCTGTTGGAAGAAAGGACCCACAAAGGCTTAGATCAAAGAATAACAGTGTTAGAAGGGACCTTGGAGGTCTTCTAGTCCAACCCCCTGTTTAGACAGGAAACCCTATATCATTTCAGACAAATGATTATTCAATCGCTTCTTAAAAACTTCCAGTGTTGGAGCATTCACACCTTCTGGAGACATCTTAATAAGTGAGGACTCAAGCAATTGACTTCAACAAACCATTGTCATAGTGTGGGGTTGTGTTCACCATTTTGTTGTGATTGGTTCCCTCACAGTCACCTCACAAGCAGGGTAAATGCATTCATACAGTGGTTATGAATTGTTTAACTGGGATTTATTCTGGAGGTTGCAACTTGCAGAGAATGCTCGCCATAAACCAGGGTTTATGACCAGTAGGGATGAAGTTCACATGATACAGTCCTTGGAAAATCACATTCTGGCTTAGCAAAATATGTCAACCAAACCTAGCATCTATCCACAGGAGCAAATTCTCATTTTAGTGAAGCAATGGAAAGAAAAGATGGCAGTGTGTCAAACCTGATCCCATCATGTTTTGTTCCTTCTCCAAACTGAACTAGATAGTCAAGAAGCATTTGCAATGACTTCCCACCTTGAGTTCAGGTTTTGAATAGTTTCTTTTTATTAGATTTGTAACTCATTTCATGACTTGACTGAACAACTTGGAGGTATGATTTATCCATTACCTATAAAATGAGAAATCTGCATGCCTGAATCTGAATGTAATCAATCACTGCCACTGTAAACCTTCCTGAAAATTAAAATAAGAAATACATTGTTAACCCACCGTTGGCCAGAGCTAAGTTAATTCTGAGTGGGAAGATGCAGTGTATGTGCTCCTTATGTAACCCATCTGATTTTTTGCCAGCTTGTCCTCTTTACTCAGGATAAATTAATTTTTATATGAATAAACTTTAGGAAATGCCCCAAGTTTGATAACGTTTGAGACATGTTTAAAGGAAAAGACCAAAGATTAGAAAAATGTTTATCAGCCTTGGCATCTTTAAGATGGTAATTTGTAGAAGTCTACTACCAATCAATTTTGAAACAAGGAAATGAAAATTCTGAAGGAGTATTTGGTCTATATCTTCCTTCCTTCCTTTCATCTCTCACATCAACTTCCTTCCTTCTTTCCTTCCTTCCTTCCTTCCTTCCTTCCTTCCTTCCTTCCTTCCTTCCTTGTCTTTCACATCAACTTCCTTCCTTCCCTCACATCAGCTTCCTTCCTTGCTTCTTTCCTTCCTCCCTCTCTCTTTCATAGTTTCCTTTCTTCCGTCTCTTACATCAACTTCTTTCCTTCCTCACTGAACCCTAAAATGTATATATGGTGGGAGTTTTGAATAAGCCAGAGACTTTGAAATGAAATGTTTTAGAATGTTTTAAGATGCAATACAAACAACATGGACTATATCATCAAACACAGCATGACGCTGTTTGGAAACGAACAAGGCCATATATTGCATAGACTGGGAAACCCTTCAAAATTCTTGGGAGATAGAACTCCAAATCATTTGCTGGGAAAGCAATCAAGAGAGGTCTTTAGCTTTTAGCTTGGTGTGTGTTCATCATCAAAGGACTCCAATTTTAGATGACATTTGCAGAGCCATTTGTTTCACAATGTTTTGTTCTTTTTGAGGTAATAAATATATCAGGCAGACGAAATTGTTAACCTTGAAAATTGGCAGCCATTTGCAGATAGCCACCGTTGTTCCAGAAAGATGTCAATCCAGAAGAAGAAGAAATAAAAAACAAAAGAGGTTTAGTCTTTTATTTAAATATGTGGCATTCTCCATCACTTAATTCACCTAAGAATCCCTAATCTAAATGTCAATGCCCTATTCCAAACAGAATATCAGAGAGCGAGCCACATCAGTCTACTATATTAAATGGCAAGACTAGGCAAGACTTAGCAAAACTGGCACTTTCTTTGCTTTTGAATGTATATTGATTTCTACCACAACAATTAACAGTTTATGATATCACCCTTGGCATGTTGAATCCCCAAGAGGTAGGGTAGCAATGCAACAACATCCTAGGAAGATCTCTGAATGTTTTGAGATATAATATGAATAAGAAATTCACTTGTAAGAAGCACATGAATTGATGGAAGGGGAGGGGAAGTTGGGAAGAAAGGGAAAGGAAGGGAAGGGAAGGGAAGAAAACGATGGAAAGGTAGGGAAGGGTAGGGAAGGGAAGAAAAGTATAGAAGGGAAGGGATCTGCATCTCATTTACAGTTCTAGCTGTGATCAGCATATTTGCAGCCACTATGGAGAACCAGTTGATCTCTTTAGTGTAAACATGCAGGCCACAAAAAGAGAATGAAAGCCAAGGAAGGGGAAAAAAATCTGGGTTGTATACCTTTATGTTTTGTGCATGGCAGACCCTTAATGGTTCCTTAGAGAGAGAATAAACCAAGGGGAAAGAACAGTCACCTTTGTGCAAACGCTTATTTTCCAATTTGCATATAATACCATTGATAAAGTAGAATCCATTTATGCGAACAATGTAGACTTCAAGGGCTGCACAAATGCATGTACACACACACACACACACACAAAACCCTGCTATCATGCTGATTTTGTATACAGAATTTATCATTCTGGGTCTATGCAAATCAGAGGCTTCTCTTGCCAATGAACACTATGATTAAACTGATAATTTACCTTTTTAATTGAATTGGGTTTTTTTTAACTTTTGGATTTAACACAACAATTCTGCTTGATATATATGGATAATTAACCACCTAAATAAGCTGCCAACCTAAATGCATAAATTGTAGAGTTTTTTTGTTGCTTCTCCGTGTTCCCACCCCTCCCATATCTTTACACCTGCTCTAATAAGAACTTTGCAGATGAGTCAACAACCAATCAAAGCTGATTTCACATCACAAAGCCATTGTTCGTTTAATTATGGTTTATGGAGTCCATGAAAATTGCCCAAATGTGTATATAATACTGTGTTGTCAGTAAGAATCATTAAGATTCACATAACTCAGTTACTTCATGGTGACATGAAGACATGGAGAACATCTTCTATGGGCATGTCTGCTTCTTTCTTCGACTGGATGGAGTCCGTGAGAAAGGTGATATGGTTCAGAAACAGGACCACACCTGGAAAGAGAAATGGGAAGAGCACTCCAGGTTTTCATAGCAACAACAGGGTTGCCAGCATCACCCAGGCACTTCCCAAGCATTGAAACTTTCCCAAGGATATAAATAATGTGAAAGAGAATGGCTAATTCTCCAAAGTGAATCTTGGTGAAGGTTTATTCAATTAGCCAACTGCTGTGGAATGAGTCCCCGAAGAAAGGTGTGAATTCCCTGAATTCTCCTTGGTACCAGGAATCATCAGGATGGTTAAACACCACAAAAGTCACTAGGGAAGAAGTTTTGAGATCAGCAGAGTACTAAATCTATAGGAAAGGTCATAGCTTAGTGCTAGAGATGTTCCTACAGAGAAGAAACAGAACAGAATAACAGGAGGTCTTTTAATGGAAATGGCTATACTCAGTGGTGGAGATGTTCCTACATAGTAAATAAGAGGTTCAAATTTTAGTCTTCCCCAAGGAAGACTGGAATTCCTGCCACTTCTCAGTTCACATACTGAGTTAAGCCTTAATGAAGAAACTCTAGGTTTCTAGGTTGTGTGAACCCAGTCACCGTGGCATGAGAATCATGGTTTATTGTATCTCATTACATTTAATCCTGGCCAAGAAACCGGGATTAAATGAATTAGTGCAATGGATGAAACTTGCCAATGTGAATGAAGAAGGCAAGGCAAGGCTGCCAAAAATAAATCTTCTGGAATAAATTATCTTGAAATAATTAAATTTCACTTCTGTGCATAAAATGGCAGCTTGGTTGAAAGTTAGCCTGTACTATGAATCCATGCAGTATAATCAGTGGGGGGATTCAAAAATTTTTACTACCAGTTCTAGTTGGGCATCGGCTTGGACTGAGTGTGGTGGCTGCTTGTAGAGTTGAAGCCTTGCGTGGGCATGGCAGGCGAATGGATACTGCAAAATTTCTCCTTTCCCCTCCCCACCCACTAACCTGCTTTCCGCAGCTCCATTCTCCTGTGCAGGCAACCAAGAAGACAGCCAAATACAGTTCGGATTTGGGAGGTGGAGAAGAATAATGGGGCGGGGCCATCGAGGTGGATTCTGCCAGTTTCTCCGAACTGCCCTCAAAAGTTTCCATCTACCATTCCCAAACCTGCTCAAAACCACCTGCAATACCACCTCTGACTACAGCTATATAAAACATCGAGCTTTCGATAACATTAGCTTTTTCAGTTCACCGTGCCTTGTCAGTCTCAGGGTTTTTTTATTTTTTTCTTAAATGGCTTACAAAAATGTGAGCCACTGAACAATTCGTTTCAACACACTGACCACACTCTTATTGTCACCTCTCTGCCCTGTTTGATGAATCATTTTCCCCAAGCTTCTGATAACCTTTTTTACAAGCCATCGTGCTTTTGTTTTTTAATATCGATATTTTAAAGTACTTTGCCAGCAGCTAGCGTCCTGGTGAAAACTAAACAATCCGAACCTAAAAGGAATCTATTCCCGCTAACATAGCAGGAGAGCATTCTCTGTTGACTTAACAGTTCCTTCCTGACACTAAGCAATTACTAAGAGCTCCGCTGTATCATCGTGATTAAGAATGTAATATAAAAATATATATAAAAAATATATATATAAAAAAAAGTATTATATCCAGTCAGTTGTAAAGCTAAAACCAAGTATCCACGCCTCTAGACGCTAAAGTTGAGCTTCATCATACCATGCACATACAATGAACAGTGGGGATAATACCCCGACAGGACAAGCTGAACAACAACACATGTACAGTACCCGCGAAAACTTAAAAAAAAATACAAACAGCAATATATATAATATACTATATCTAATATATTAATTCATATATATATTATATACATATAATATATATATATATTTGGTTTTTTTTTGGTTTTTATATATAATATAATAATATATATATGAAAGGATACTTGACTGAGCATTGTATCAAGACCTTGCTCATCTTGCTTGAACTAGAACACGTGTGCAGGGGATGGAGACCTAAACACAGCCCAGAAGCCTTCAGTTTGGTTGCTGGCAACAAGAGGAGCCTAAGACCCGCTTTCAAAACCATATCTCAAAGTCTGTCCCACGCAAGAAGGACTTCATGTTAACTTCAGAGTAATTGTTTGATTGCCTGCAAGCTTGGTATGCGCTTGTGCAAGTTTTCCAGAGCAGTGATTATAAGCCATCACAATATGCCTCTTGTGCAAAAGAAGTAAAGGAGTAGCATGCTTTAGTAACATCTGTTGAAGAAGGCCACGCACACCCTCTGCTAATTAGAAAGTGTGTGAGTGGTCATTTAATTGTCATTGCTTGGGATGCTCTGCCTAATACACGACCAGTATTTGTAATTCTAAACAACTACGATATTCCATTTGAGCTGTGTGTTGAAAGGCTTGGCAGTCATCATGAATACTGAACCAAATGCTCTATTTTAATGGTGGAGCAACAGGTTAATCCAATAAACCCTGCTACTTCCCCTCATTTGCTGCATTCTCCCTGCCTCTAATAGCATCGTTCGCTTGACCTCTCCGGAAAAGTTCAGAGCGATTTGTTTTAGAAATATGTTTGGCATTTTTACAATCTTGATATCAGTAATCATAGGAGTGATGTAATTTACTGCGGCTGGAGCACAAATACCTCTTCCTACTACTACTTTTATTAAATAAGAGCACTTCAGCCAGCCTAGATGAGCATTTTTTTTTTCAATAAAACAAAGGGATTTGCCCTATTTCACTACATGTGTGACCCAGTCATGGGATTCAATTTTTTTTACTACTGGTTCTGTTGGCGTGGCTTGGTGGGCGTGGCAGAGGAAGGATACTGCAAAATCTCCAGTCAGAGGAGGGATTTGCCGGTTCTCTGAACTACTCAGAATTTCCGTTACCGGTTCTCCAGAACTGGTCAGAACCTGCTGAATACCACAACTGGTGTGACCTTTCCTGTCCCTGCTACCTAGAGATAGTAAAGCATTCTGCAAGCTTCGGAGACTTGAGGTCAATTTGCCAAGTGGTAAACCCCATTCCTGGACTGGAGTATTTATTAAATATTGTCCAGAAGTAATAAATACCACCAGGAAGAGGAGAGATGGGTAACAAACCTTGATATCTTGGAGAAATGAAACTTAGAACCTGTTTTTCTAAGGTTCTCCTCACAACTCCAGGATGAGAGAGGGAGGGAGGAAGGAGAATTAGAAGAAGGGAGGGGGAGGGGAAGGAAAGGGAAAAGGAGAAAGAGAAAAAGGAAAGAAATCACTTTTGAAAAACTTTTGTTTTGAAAAATTTTGGAAAATCAGAGGAAAAGAAAAAAAGAATGAGACAAGATGGGCAGAGACAAGTATCAGGAAGGTGTCTAATGTTTTCTTCAAGTCTTAGATGAGGAAATGAAAGATATGGCTCCTCAGAGCAACATAAATACAAGGAAGTCTATAATTACAGCTGTTTTGCATACCTGAAGCATTTTTGAAACCCATTCATCTTCTCAGTCACTATTAAAAGCCACAAGTTTTGGCCCTGGCTGGCTCCACGATTGACACCCACTGAACCTGGCTAGTCCTCCATCTCCAGAAAACCCCAGGCTGATTCCAAGCAAAGCTAGAACATCTGAAGGAAAGCTGAAATCCTCCTCCTCTCCGGTCCAGCTCTCCAGTCTTACGCATCTCCTATTCTTAGCCAAAGAACATGACCCTGTTTTCCCTTTTCAGCTTTGGCTGGCAACTTCCCTGCTTGTTTCCTCTCTCCTGTTGGGAAAAAAAAGAGAAACAAGTTGAGGACCAGCCTCCAAAGATCTAATTGACTCCTTTGGTGTCCAAGAAAGTATTACCTAACACAATGGATGACTCTTCATGCTGGGAAGAACACTCATTTACATGACAGCCAAAGTGCCCTTTCTTTGCCTCCAAATAAAACCCTCCCAGTGGGGGAGATGGTTAGCTTTCTGGAAGATACTGAGCTTACTTTAATTATTAAAATTCTTGTGAGGAGGTGGGGGGAAAGGGCAGCTTGCTTGCATCGGAGCTCAGATGCCTGTTCTGTAGCTCTTGGTCTGACTTGCCTTTAAATAAGTCAACTCTGAAGACTCTTTGGGATCTTCCTTTCTCTTTTTTGGAGTGTGATTATCCTACAGTCTTCTCCCTAGGGCATCATCACCAGACAGTGATATATGAAGAGCCATGGAATCTAAAAGAGGTTGTTGTTTTTTTCCTGAGAAGGTGTGAAACTTTGTCAACGGGAGGAATCCAGCCATGGAAACATTAGCTGTTAACCCACAGATCCACAGGAGCTGATGAACTCCACAAAGCTGCCATTACATTAGAAGAAGAACATGATTAATAAGCTTGGGATTAATAAGCTCGTTTCTCCATTGTCCCTGCTTTAGCAAAGGAAGTCCTCTCAGTTTCTTTTGGTCATTGTTCCTTTTCCTTTTTGGCTTCTGGCTATGGAAAGCAGTAGAGAGAAATTACTTTGCTTTTAATTTAGTTCTCAGAGGTCTTGGAAGCCTCTGGCTGGCCACCAGCATTGAAGCAAGATGGAGGACATCTGTTCTCCATGCGTGGTCTAAGAACCTGATCATTTCGGAGTTTATATAGTTGGAAGAAGAGATACAGAATAGTCAGTCATGTTGGTTTTCTATTATCTCTCAATGAAATCACTGTGCCATATTGTCCCCCTTGCAGGAAAATCAAAGTCTTGGAGTTCTCTTGTGGTCACAACCTTCTTGAGGGTTTCTTATTGGCACTGTGTAGGTGAGTCCATATTTGGAAAAGAAATTCTTCTTCAGATACCATATAATGATACTGCAAGCCATTTATCATACCCAAGATTTATCTGTGGCACAATAAGAAAGTTGTCCAGTTGAGTTCATCTTTATTGCCTAAGTCTACTGTCAGCAGGAAAAAAAAAGTTATTAAAAGCAAAAGTTACAATATTAGAGTCTGGGTTAGGCCAAATGCAGAACATCCTGTGTGAGCATTATTAAAGGATGATATATTGAAGTTGGCATGGAGAAAACAGTTGCTGGGAAAGATTGCTTACCCAACCATCACCTTCTTATCTCTTGTGTTGTTCACACACTTTTCTGCTGGCTTAAAGTGGAGTTTTTCAAACTTGACAACTTGAAGAGGTGTGGACTTTCAAGGGTCAGGCTGGGATTTCATGCCAGAAACAGAACAGAGTTGGAAGGGACCTTGGAGGTCTTCTAGTGTAGTCCCCTGCTCAAGCAGGAGACCTATGCCATTTCAGACAAGTGACTGTCCAGTCTCTTCTTAAAAACTAAGTGGTGAAGGAGCACCCACAACTTTTGAAGGCATGACACTGGTTAATTGTTCTCACTATCAGGAAATTTGTCCTTTATTCTAGGTTGTTTTTAAGTTGACATGTCTTGAAGTTGCCAGGTCTTAATTAGGAAGGAAGGAAGGAAGGAAGGAAGGAAGGAAGGAAGGAAGGAAGGAAGGAAGGAAGGAAGGAAAGAAAGGAGAAAATGAGAGAGAGGAGAGAGAAAGAGAAGGCATGGTTATAAAAAAAATAATAGATTGTATAGAGATGCACAGGCTAACAATGAAAATAAATGAAAATAAAAGACAGAAAAGATTCAATTTATTATAGGGCCTGGGATGCCTGGGATGNTTATAGTAAGAGTAAGATGTAATGGTAAAGGAATAAGTAAATACACATACTGAAAAATGTGAGGAGATGCAAAAGATATCTTGATGTTGATGTATAAAATTTTATTTTATGTTTTTAAAATTTGATAACTAAATAAAATTTATTTTTAAAAAAAGGAGAGAGAAAAAGGAGAAAGAAAGAAAGAGAAAGAGAGAGAGAGGAGAGAAAGAGAAAGAGAGAGAGAGAAAGAAAGTCCAGTTGCCATGACTCAACTTCCAGACTAGTTTTGTATTCCAAGTTTCATCCCACATTCATACCAACTTGCAACAATAGTACTATATTCCTCATATTAGTTCATCAAACATGGTTTCTTAGTGATGCTTGGCAATACGGTCATATTATTTAACAGTTATCCTTTTTTTCCACTAAGTATGACCCTTCCTCCCTTTAAATGCAAAAATTGGGCCCTCTCTTTGTGGGCTGGAAGTAGGATTCTTTGTCTTTAAATTATTGGGGACATTATCTCAACTCTAAATGTTGGCTACCATAAAGCACAAGGCTGGGACACCTGGGATGAAAATAATGTGAGCTGTCATTCAGCAGGGAACTGGACTGAATCCCATCACTCCAAATTTGGCTTGTTTGTTACAACAGGTTAATCTGTGCTCTGTGTTGATTCTCTTTGGGCTGACAACTCTTCCTAGCAGCTGCTCTTGCTTAGGAAAAACACACTGACTGTAAAATGGAAAAGTCAAACAAACTCTAGGTTGCCTACTGACTATACATTTTGCCTCACCTTGAAGTAATTCAGGAATTCTCTTGAATCTGAGGCCTGTTTTATGTGGATGTGAGCAGGATGAAGGGAGTCTTCGGTTGTCTTTTGTAGAAGTGATACAATCCATTTTTGTCCCATGGATTGTCATGGTTTTGGAATTGAAGGAGGACAAATATAATGGAGGAACACAGCTTCTGCCAGAAAAAGCAGTAGTAAAACTAGAAAAAGGATGAGACTTAGACAGACCTTCTGGCCAGCTTCTAACTAAAGGAAGCACAATACCCCACACAACAACCTATGACTTCTCCTCTTTCTCCTCCTCCTCTTCCTCTTTCTCTCCCTCCTTCTCCATCTCAGAATAACAGAGTTGGAAGGAACCCTCTTCTTCTTCTCCTCCCTCTCCCTCTCCTCCTCGTCTCTTTCTCCTTCCCTTTCTCCTTCTCCTTCTCCTCCTTCCCCTTCTCCTCCTCCCTCTCCTACTCCTCCCTCTCATCCTCCTCCTTCTCCTCCTCCCTTCCTCCTCCTCTTCATCTATCACCCTTTAGAATCCAAACCACAACCAAGAGGAACAGAATCAGATCAGGGAAAAACACTCAGAAAAACATTTTGATGTCACGCTGCCAGCGTGCTCAAAAATGCTTGGCTTGGAGATTCAATTAACCTATTTTCTAGGTTCACGAGGCACTGAACTATAAACCTGCAAAGGAGAGGTAGTTCACAAAGCCACCTTCTCATACACAATAGCTAACCAAGGGTGAAACTAGTCAAGCTTGACATGCCATGAGAATGTGCCCACTCAACCTTTAACTGACCTGATTAAGAATGTTGTATGTCACTGCACCACAATTCAACCAAAACCCAAAGCCGTCTGGAAATGGCTCCTGAAACTTCTCAGGTCTAACAGAATACTGTACTTCAATCTGAAACCGGCATTTAGATCAAGAGGAGAGTTTCTGTGTCTGTTCCCACTTCAAAGGAAGGCCTTTGTATTCAAAGGAGCCTAGGTGTCCTTCTTCAGCTCATTGAATGTCCAGACCAGTGGTGGTATTTAAATTTTTTTACTACCAGTTCTGTGGATGTGGCTGGATGGGCATGGTGTGGCTTGGTGGGTGTGACATGGCTTGATGGTCAGGGCAGGAGAAGGTTATTGCAAAATCTCCATTCCCACTTCACCCCACTAACCTGCTTTCTAGCTGCGTTCTCCTGTGCAGGGCAACAAAAGAAATGCTAGGATCGAGAGGCGGAGAATAGATGGGGTTGGCGAGGGCCAAGTAGAGGGTGGGATTTGTGGTTTCCTCTGAACTACTAATTTTCCGCTACCGGTTTCTCCTAAGAACTGGTCCCAAGAACTGATAAATACGCAACCTCTGGTCCAGAAACTGAAAGTAACATTCCAACCCTGTTTTCTGGGAAGTTTAGAACAATCGAGTCTAGAATACAGAATTAGGAAGGGACCTTGGAGATCTTCTATTCAAAGCTGCCGCCTGCTCAAGCGGAGACCGGCTAATCACCATTTCAAAATAATGGCTGACCAACTCAATGGAAGAAAACCTGCCAGGTTTGGTAGCACGCCACAACTTCCTGAAGTACAAGCTGTTCTCAATGAATTAATTTGTTTTCTGTGCAGTAAAGTTTCTCCTTAGGTTTGCCCTTCTTTCGGGTTTGTTACATTTCATCCATTGCTTCTTTGTCTTGCCCTTTCTGGATTGTTGAAAATACATTGTAACAATTATACCTCAGAGTTAGCCAAGACAAAATATTTCAGTTCTGGTTATGTGCCAGTTCTGTATGTCACCCAATATGGAACTACTAAGAATGGATCTATTGCTTATGTAGGGACAGGAATTTCAATCCATGTAGCAATCACTTTGATGATGACCCAATGCTATCATTAAATCCCATATGTTCCAAAAATCTAAGACAGGGGTCTTCAAACTTGATAGCTTTAAGACTTGTAGACTTCAATTCCCAAAATTCCTCCTTCAGTCATGTTAGCTCAGGAATTCTGGGAGTTGAAGCCCACAAGTGTTAAACTTGCCAAGTTTGATGATTCTTGATCTAAGAGATGGAATATCCATGGCATCACTCAGGCAGCTTCAGGGTGGAGACCTGAAGCTGGATATCATCTGGATGTTGATTATTCTTTTCCCCAAACCATCGGATCATCTCGTGTAGATCTTAAATGAGAAGAAAGAGAGTGAGAGAACCAAGCTCAGGACACCCCAGAAAGTAGAAGTCATGGGCTGGACTTGTCCCCACCTATCAACATCAACCAGGTAATGAAGCATGTGCAAGAAAAAAGCCAAGCAAAGAGAGCACCAAGGAGCCCTCACACTTAAGATAAATTTCTGAGTGAATTTTTACCAAATATCTCTGAATTCTTCTAAAGTTAAAATACTTTTCTCTATTCTGTATTAGGGTTTCTTTTCCTTTAATTATAATCTTTAGCTTTTTCTGCTTGCCTCTAGTGTCCAGCCTTCAAAGACTTCTGTTATCATGGTTTCCTTTAATCCACAACATTTTCCCATGGGAGGATTTCTTACCCTTAATTTCCAAATCTTCATATATATTTTAATAGAATTTTCAACAACCCACAGGAAGGATTCTTATAATTAGTTTCAACATCTTATGTCCAATCCATCTGGCTCCTTAGTCCATTTAAAACTTTCCAAAATTAACATTTTAATTATCTTTTTACTGTTTATTTCAGAATATTTTTCCAAAGTTCTTAAATTTTACATATAACTTCTTTTGCTAAGAACTGAAGTGCGTCACCTGATAATGAAACTTGTTATGAAGGTTAATTTCCAAAAAAACATTAACAAGCAATTTCCTGAAGTGACCAAGAAAGGAAGTGAGTGAATCCAGTGTGTAATCGAGATTGAGGATTCCAAACCATAGTTTGGCCAAAACTAAGTTTCCCTCACCTCCCAGTTCCACTTGGTTGTTATCTTTACAAATTCTGAATATTACCTTTAGTCGTCTCATGGCTCTCTCATGGCTCTCGATACAGTATTTCCATGAATGAAAAGGAGGGAGCGGCTGTTGACACTTAAGATCAAAAGAGGAGAAGCAGATAAACCTGAATTGCAAGAATAGGAAACAGAAGGAGAAAAGCAACAGGTTGTAGTAAAATCAAGGGCAAAGAAAAATGAGCTGATAGATGAGCTGATCGATAGACAGACACAGAGTGACAACAGAGAGAGATTATACAGATAGAGAAGGAGAGAGAGAGAGAGAGCTGATAGAAATGATAGATAGATAGATAGATGGATGGATGGATGGATGGATGGATGGATGGATGGATGGATGGATGGATGGATGGACGGANACAGACAGACAGACAGACAGACAGACAGACAGATAGATAGATAGATAGATAGAAATACGCAGACAGACAGACAGAAATAGGCAGGCAGAAAAGACAGAAAGACAGAGAGAAATTATGGAGAGAAAGAAAGAGAGAGAGATGATAATGATACAGAAATACATGTGTGTGTAGAGGGAGGGAGAAAGAAGGAAAGAGAGATGATAGAGAAGAAGAGATATATGGATGAGATGGATTAGATAGGTAGGTAGGTAGGTAGGTAGACAGACAGACAGAAACAGACAGAGGGATAGGGATAGGATAGAAATAGAGAAATAGAGACAGAGACAGAGAAAGAGATGATAGAGCTAGATAGATAGAGAATTGATAGATAGTAAAGATAGCGAGAGAGAAGGATTATTGAACCCAGCTACACCTATTTTTCCTTTCTAATTCCTTAACCCTTTCTGTGGGATTCATGCCTTTTCCACTGCAACTCCAACTGCTGAACGTATCTAGTTACTTATTTCTGAAAGACTTTTTCTCTGACTGAAAAGCAAATTATACTCTTGTAACAGTAGGCCACTCGTCCCAGTGGTAAGAGCAAAGATGGCAGCTATGCAAAAGAACTAAACTGAGAAAAAACTGGAAGGTTATCTCAAGATAACCGTTCCATTCACGAAGAAGCTCTTCGCTTCAAGCTCTTGTGCTATTAAGGCAAAGGAGGGAGGATGAGGGATGGAAATGTGAAAGGAATATCTTCCTGGTGCTCAGATGTTTAGGGTCTTTGTATATGTGAGACCACGATGCTTGAAAGCAAAAAAAAAAAAAAGTGGTTTTTGCTTTCTTCCCTTCCCTTTTCATCCGCTTTCGGTGTGAAAAATCCACAATTTTGAACAGGAGATGGTGTGTTATTTTTAAGAGGCTCATGTTACACTTGCAAAGGCCAGCTCTGAATGTTGAAGGAAGACCTTGTCTATGTTCCCATACTGGAATAGCTTTGGATATAATAGCTTTGGGTGTTTACAAGAGTTTTCTCTTTCTTTTCTCCCACAGGTATTCGCCATGCACAATGGTGATGCTCAAAACACATCTCGTTGTTCCACACAGAAAATATCCAAAACCCTGTACAGTTTCACAAAAGTAGAATCACACATTTTCCAGGTACACAATTTAGCAGACTATTCCCCCCCCCGCTCTTATTTTGAACTTTGGCTGTTTTTTTTTCCCCCCAAAAGATGCATTTATTTTAAGCAACACTTATCTGGGGTAAGGAAGAGAAGAAACACAGAATTATTTCATGCTGTCAGTTCTCTACTCTTGAATATAATTTTTCTTCTGAATTTTAATCTCATAAAGATAAGCTATTTTGAGTAAGCCAACTCTCCCAAAAAGAAACCAGTTAGAATAATGTTGGGAGATCCTTTGTTGTTGTTTTTTCATCCAGTTGCAATATTAACGACTGATCAGATGCTTCATCCAGGTGGGAATGATGCCATAGAACATAGAATAGCAGGATGAAAGGGACCTTACATATCTTCTAATCCAAATTCTTGCTCTAGCAGGAGGCCCTATATCATTTCAGATAAATGGTTATCCAATCTTTCCATTATTTATTCACTATCTATCTCTGTAGACTTTAATATTTCTGTTTCTTCCCATTCTGTCCAAACTCTTTAGTGTAACTTGCTTGAAGACCCAAAGATTAGCTTTCCTACACAACATTCATGATTCTTATCATCTTTGGATAGTCTTCTTCTTGAGCTAAACCTGAACATCACCGAATTAGCTTCATCAGGAAATCTTTTGACTGTTTGGAAAGTCAGGCTGTGTGAGATAAATATATGCCTGTCACAGTGTTTCTCATTTTGATCCACAGAGTTAAACCCAGATGGAGTCTTGGTTTCCACAGTTTTATCTCAGCTGATAGATAGAAATGTTTTCATTTCTTATACAAACTGGATTTATGCTGTCCCCTCCATAAGCTTGCAAAAGAAAAAGTAAATGTGTCTCCTAATTATGATGGAAATGGATGGGAAATAAGAGCTTCCAAGGTCCAAAAGGTCAAGTTAGCCCAAATTCCAGCTGAAAACTTGTCTACAACTATTCATCATTGAGCTTAAATGAATACACACAAAAAATCATCCTATCCATTGAATCAGGTTCCAAGATCCATGTAGTCTAACATCATATTTCTAATGAGGGATAGATACATGAAATGATAAATGGATGGATAGGTAGGTAGGTAGATAGATAGATAGATAGATAGATAGATAGATAGATAGATAGATAGATAATGTGGATGGATAAATGGATGAATGGATGGATGCATGGATTATATACCATCAAGTGGTTTTTGACTCCTAGCAATCACATAGAGTTTCTCCTTGATGATCTATCCTTAACCATTCCTTTCAGATTTCTCAAGGGTATCTCACCCTACAGTTGTCCAGATATTTTTCAGATGCCTTAAGCAGAGTCTGGAATCAATTGCTTTTTCTGTGCTGTAGTTTCAGACTACTTATGCAAGGACTCGGTGAATTCCTGGCTTTGATTATGGCTGGCAATTTTTCTGCTTCTATTTTTCTGCTCTGTTCTCTCACTTCGCAAAAAAAAAGAAAAAAAGGAGGGATTGTAATGAACTGTAAGGTGGGTGGAAATCAAATCCTTTGAGATGGAGAAAAAGATTATATAAAGCATTTTATCTAATAAGCTAGAGGAGTTAGATATGATTATGTATGTATTTGTGCTGAACGGAGTGTATCCTGATAATTATAGAGAGAGGGAAAAATGTAATAAAATTATGCCAGTTAGAAACAATGGTGCTAAAGAGGAGTTGGGATATAGAAGGAGACACTGTAGAGTTGGTAGAAAACCCTGCTGGGACATTTTTGGACATTGTGAATCAATGTGACTGTACTTTGCAAACTAAGCATTTTTGCTGTGGTCAGATGTTGTACTGGAATGTGTGGTTGACCTTGGGGGATGGAGGAAAAGATGCTTAGACTTAGAATAATTTCATTGTCACTTTGAATGTACACTAATCAGCATGCATTAGCAATAGCAATAGCACTTAGACTTATATACCACTTTATAGTGCTTTCCAGCCCTCTCTACGTGGTTTACAGAGTCAGCCTATTGTCCCCAACAATTTTGGTCCTCATTTTACCCACCTTGGAAGAAGGGATTGAATCAACCTTGAGCCTGATGGGATTTGAACTGCTAAATTGTAGGCAGCTGGCTGCAGAAGTAGCTTGCAGTACTGCACTCTAACCACTGCACCACAGAGGCTCCTTAGATAAATTTCATGAAAATGAAATTTCATTGCCTGCAGCTCTCAAAGGATCTCCACTTCCAATCTACACTGCATAAACAGGACAAAATAAATAATTACAAAATTATACATATACCCATTTATATTATAGACATGGAGAAACAACAGAATCTAGTACATGGTGAGAAAAACAAACTTTACAAGTTTACCAGATGGATGGCCTAGGGAAACAAAGCTGTTATAGAATCTGGAAGTCCTGCTAGACATACTTTGAAAATTCCTGCCAGAGGGGAGCAACAGAAACAGACTGTGAAGTGGATGTGTGGGTCTCTAACAATGTTTTGAGCTCTAAGTACATAGTACTCAAGCAGTATCCTGAATAACAGGAAGCGAGCTTCCTGTAATCTTCTCCACTGTCCTCACCACTCTCTGTAGGGATTTTCTATCTGAGGCACGTCTGCCACCAAATCAAACAGGGATTCAGTTTGTTAAAATGCTGTCAATCGTGCCTCTGTAAAAAGGGGCCAGGACAGAAGGAGAAAGATGCTCTCTAAGAGTGGTCAGATAAGAGAGGTAGGTGGCTGTAGCTGCTTAACAGACAGAGGAAGAAATGTAGGAAGGACTCCTTCTAACTGATCAGTGGTGATGGGAAGTTCATACCTTCAGACAAGATTGCAAGATCAATAAGCAGCCTAGAACTAAGCAGAAATTTCCTGACAGTGAAAACAATTAATCAGTGGAACAGCTTGTCTTCAGAAGTTCTGGGTGTTCCATCACTCGAGCTTTCTAAGAAGAATTGCACACTCATTTGTCTGTCATAGTGTTGGGTCTCCTGCTTCAGAAGAGGGTTGGACTAGACAACCTTCAAGGTCCCTTCCAACTATGTTGTTCTGTTATTCTGTCAGTCCTCCTGGATAAACCAGATAGAAAACAAAACTAGAAGAGCAAAATGCACTTTATTGTAAGGCTACATTTGCAGAATCTTGCAATCTGAAAGTACAAATCTCCCCCCATCGCTGATACAGCCCAAGAAAGATCCCTTCAGAGATATTTTCCCTGCTCTCATTCTGCTGTGGGCTCTGCTGTCTCTTACTCAATAATTCTGCCCCCCGTGTCAGCCACCCAGGTAAACCAGACAGGAAACACGATGAGATGAGCTGATTTTACTTTATTGTAAAGTAGCTCGAAACCCATGCTTCACGACAAAACTATGTGGTCAGGCTTAGTTTTGGGGGAGGAAAATAAAGGGCAAAACTTCTGCCTCTGCCTACCACCATCCATCAGTATTCATCTGCCTAGCATCCTGTCAGTGTGTGAGAGAGTTGAGGGCTGTTTGGAAACTGAAGCAGTATTTGCTATGTGAGCAAGAAAGAGACAGCATGGAGCCTGGATGTGGCTTAATTCAACTGTTCTGTACTAAAGCTGCTTCGTGCTGTGAAACTGAAACTGAAACTCCTCTGTTTATGTTTTTCATTTGGAATAGATTTCTTTTCAGGCGGGGAGGAGGAGTAGAACTACTTAGTCTCAGAGCATGATAACAACAACAATAACAACAACAACAACAACAACAATAATAGTAATAATAATAATATAGGAAATACTAATGCTCTGATGGTCATTTCAAAAAAATTCTTTCTTCGTGAGCCCCTAGAAGCCAAGAGGAACATACATGCTAAATGTCAAGTTTGTAGGCTTTATGGTTCTGGAGATTTTGTGATGGTAAGTGAGTGGCATTTCATTTTTATATAGAGAGATTTATTGACTATCATTAAGTGTTGTATCTTATGATTCTTAATGAATGTATTTTATTTTTTCTTTATGTACATTGAGAGCTTATGCACCAAAGACAAATTCCTTGTGTGTTCAATCACAGTTGGCCAAAAAAGAACTCTGTCCTATTCTATTCTATTCTATTCTATTCTATTCTATTCTATTCTATTCTATTCTAAAGCTTAACATTAACAGAATCTTGCAAGTTTGAAGGCACTTCTGGGCACTTCCACTTCTGACCAACTAGATCCTTTATAAGTTTCTTCCTCTGACCGTTAAACAACTAAGGGATCCTCTCTCTCTTCCCTGATGTCTCCCCAGGTAGCATCTCTTCCCTTCCTCCCTCAAGGTCATCCACATCTCCCTTTAAAGATACTGATCAACAATTGGGGCGATTTCAATTCTATAAAAGGAAAAGGAAGAGGAAGGAAAAGACTTTTGCCTTTGACTCTCCTGGAAAGCCTTCCCTGCAAAATATTTACAGTAAGCAGTTGTTTTTTTTAAAGGATTTTGACCACAATTTTACATTGCAGATCTCATTAGTGTGACCACATTTGTAGCATGGAATAATGAGATCTCTTTCTCGGGCCCTGATTTTGCTACAGAATCTTTTTTGGGAAAAGAAATAAAGAAATCATTGAAACTGGAAAAGATAATACCTCATCAAAGAACAAAAGATGGCTGTTATTTTTCCCCCTCAAACTGAAAATTCCACCTGTGGGTTTGCCCAATCAGCGGTGAGAACATGACCTCTGAATAGCTGCTATATTCTTCCAAGCCTCTGCAGAAATATTCTTTTCATCTTGATCTATTTTTCTCTTTCTTTCTTTCTTTCTTTCTTTCTTTCTTTCTTTCTTTCTTTCTTTCTTTCTTTCTTTCTTTCTTTCTTTCTTTCCTTTTTCCCAGCAATGCATCTAATCGACAGCACTATGGACTCCCTAGTGTCTTGATTCTCCTTGCTTCTCTAATCAGTTCTCAAGGATTTTTCATTTATTACTAATCACAGCAAGGGGTGTAACTGAACTAGCATTTTCCACCAGCCCATGTCTCAGGATTCAATTGGTAGGAAATTGCCAGTGCTGAGCAGTCAGTTAATAAAAGTTGGAAGGCTGAACCTCAAGTTAATAAGCCACAGTATCGCAGAATAGGAAGTCCACCATGAAGCAGGATGCTTTTGCATTTCTTCCTCTTTGGAACTTGAATGCCTAATAAGATCTTCAATACTCAGGTAATTTTGTAGAAAGGCATGACATTCTGTTTCACAGTAAGTGCCAGTCCTCTGCTGATCCCCACCTAAAATGTAATAGATTTGCTTAATAGTTGCTCCTTCGTGGCCACCAAGGAAGGAAGAAGATAAGAAATCAATCCTGCATGGTTGCCAAGAAAACTCATAATTACCAAGATCTTTGGGTTTCTAGAGAAGTGTAGAAGAAACTCTGAAAAATAGATCAACACTTGATTAATGACTATTTCATCCACCATCAAACAGTCTCCAGGTCCCCTTGGTTTTGAGGAGAGTCTGAATGGACAGCAGAAATGAGAAATAAGATTCTCAGGAGGTGGACCATGGCTACCAAAGCCAGGTCAGAAATGTAGAACAATTTTTATGCCATTGGGTGTTTCTGTGCATTTCATAAGGCGTTTCTGTTTCCCAACGTTGGCAAATTGAAGTTGAGTCTTTGAAGCTGAAGGTTTTGAGTTCCAGAATTCTCAGCAATGGCTATGTTGGCTGTGGAACTGGGAGCTGAAGTCCATATACTGGTACCTGGAAATTGCCATGGTTGAGAAAACCATGAATGGAAGAAATCTTAATTTAATGGAATAGCATGCAACTACTCAAGGGGCATCAGCTAGAACATGTGAACATGCCCCTTTTATGAAGACCCTAGTTTATTTTTTTGATCAAGCCCAATGGACACCCCGGTCCATCAGCCATTCTGCTTGGGACATCACCATAGCTACTCTGTGATTGTGTGTGTTCATAAGTAACATTGGTTGCCAGTTTGCTTCCAGGAGCAATTCCAGTACTGGTTGTTAACTATAAAGCCCGACATGGCCTATGATCTGGTTATTGGAAGAACTGCTTGTCCCCTATAAC
Source organism: Laticauda laticaudata (assembly GCA_004320025.1). NCBI lineage: Eukaryota > Metazoa > Chordata > Lepidosauria > Squamata > Elapidae > Laticauda > Laticauda laticaudata. Next base: position 73,765 of record BHFT01004076.1, read on the forward strand.
TTCTACCTGGTTGATTCAATTCTGCAAGTTTTGTGTGCTCTGGATTCCTTTTATTATACAATACCATCTATCGGGACTCCAGAAGGATACCTTCTTTGTAGCCGTGGGATTTCCCTCAAGATCCAGATAGATCCAGACCGATCTGGTTCTTCACCCAAACTTTTGACCAGGGATAATCAGAATAGTCCTCACTTCATCATACTTGCCATCTTCTACCTTCATCTTATTTGTAATTTCTTTGAATGTTGCGAGCCACCCAGAGTCACTGAAGTTGGGTGGAATACAGGTTTAACACATTACTATTAACTATTACAATATCTGCATGGCCATAAGTCTCTTCTCGTGTCAGGAATGGAGATCTGTCCAATATTACATATTATTATGGCAGCAAGAATGGCTTTTGCTCAACAGTGGAAAAATAGAGAAATCCCCGTAAGCAGGTGAAGTGATAAAGAAAATACAGATTTGTACAGAAATGGATAGACTGACTTTATAATTGAAAAATAACAAATATAAGATTATCATGAGATATGGAATAAATTATATCAATGGTGGGAATGGAAAGGAGGGACCCAGTACAAAAACTGATCAGGATTTGTAGAATGGACAATTGAAGTTATGTATATAATTATAATTGAATATGATCGACAATAAGGTGGATATAAAACTAATAGCACAAAAGATAATATAATTGTACATACTAGATAAGTTAACTGTATAAATGTATATAAGATACAGTATGTATCGTATACTTTAGCATGTATAACAAAGATGATGCCACAATGATCACACTGTGACCAATATTTTAATGGGTAATTAATAAAAAGTTTTGTTTAAAAAAGGAGTAGATGAACTAAAAAGGAGGGACTTATTAATTTAAATTTTTTAAAAAGATTAAAAACCTTTCTATGCCATTCATACAACATTGCTCCTATATTGTGGCACCTTAGCTGCTGTCTACGCCAGGGCTGTTGGAAATCATCTTACCCTATGCATTTTTCTCCCATTGTTGGGCATGACTGAAGGTGAATGTCATTCATGTTCTTTTTAACTCTCTCTCTCTCTCTTTGTCAATCACTCTATGACATACTGCAGAATTTTAAATAGGCTAATTCAGCCCACCGTTGCATGGAGGTTATGTGTCTTCCCTGTGCTCACAGCATTCAAAAGAAGAAGAAGAAGAAGTAGAGGAAGAAAAGACAAGACAGAGGAGATCAAAACAAGGGGAAGTCTCTGTGTTTGCTTTGTAACTCATTAGCTCCCTTGCCACTGATGTTCAAATGACATTTCTTCCTCCTTTTTTTCTTGCCTGCAGAGGCTTCGGCTGATAGACAGTCAATCCCCAATACAAGAAAGGAACAAATTATGCCTATTCAAGATACAAAGTTAAAAAACTGAATTTCAAATAATTTAATTACGAGGTATAATTACTTCCCCAAATTGTTGAAGTATTCATTAGACAATGGTAATTTCCACTTAATTCCCCATGATACCCATCCTGCTTTTGAAATATAAAGGTCTGAGCAACTTTTCAAATCCCCGAGTACCAAGCACATCAAATTACACCATCACAAAAGCCAAAGAAAGCAGTTAGAATAAAAGCCTCCAACAGATCACTAGAGACCATATGCCATGTTTCGAGAAGGTAAAACGATATTAAGTAAGTTTCTGGGGCTATGAAACCACCTGGTGAAGAAGTTCCTCTCCATAGACTGCGTGTGTAAGTCTGCCTCAGCATTGTTTTGCAATCTATTCATCACCTGCTGTTTTCTAGCAGAAATCACAATGAATGCATTTTGCAAATCTTTGGAGGCAGGTTAAAAAGAAAGATAGAACAAAAGAAAACCATGGAAGCTGTACAAGCATCTTTCTTCCATCTCTGGAAAGGATAAAGTGAGCATCACAGTCACATGCTGCAAACACTCAACCTTTTGACCAGCACTTGAGTTTATTTTTTATTTTATTTGTTCTGATTTGTCCACTGCTTACAAGGTAATAGGTGTAAGTATAAACACGAGTAAGAATACAGGAAATATGTACGAATAAATGGGGACAATAGGACAGAGAAGGTAGGCCCCTTACAGACCTCTTAAGAATGGGTATTCTTTCCTTTCCTTTCCTTTCCTTTCCTTCCTTTCCTTTCCTTCCTTCCTTCCTTCCTCCCACTCCCTCTCTTCTTTTCTCTCCTCCTTCTATTCTTTTCTTCCTTCACCTTCCCTGTTCCTTTCCCCTTCCTTCCTTCTTTCTTTCCTTCCTCCCTTCCACTCGCTCCCTCCCTCCCTTTTCTTTCCTTCCTTCCTTCTTTCCTTCCTTCTTTCCCCTTCCTTCTTTCCTTCCTTCTTTTTTATTTTATTTATTTATCTGATTTGTCCATCACTTACAAGATGATAGGAATAAGTATAAATATGAGTAAGAATACAGGAAATAGGTACAAATAAATGAGGGCAATACGACAGGGACAGCAGGCACGATGGTGCGCTTATGCATACCCCTTACAGACCTCTTAGGAATGGGGTGAAGTCACTAGTGGATAGTTTGAGGTTAAAGTTTTTGGGATTTGAGGATGTAACAACGGAGTCAGGTAGGGCATTCCAGGCATTGACTACTCTGTTGCTGAAGTCGTACTTTCTGCAATCAAGTTTGGAGTGGTTAACATTGAGTTTGTATCTGGTGCGTGCTCTTATATTGTTGCAGTTGAAGCTTAATTGACTGGTAGGACATTATAGCAGATAATTTTGTGTACTACGCTTAAGTCCAACCGTAGGCAGCGTAGTTCAAGATTATCCAAGCCCAAAATTTCAAGCCTGGTGATGTAAGGTATTCTGTTGCGAGCAGAGGAGTGTAGTATTCTCGTGAAATACTTCTGGACTCACTCAATTGTATTTATATCCTATATACAGTGTGGGTTCCAGACAGATGAGCTGTATTTGAGTATTGGTCTAGCTCTTGCAAGTGATTCAAAAACTCCACGAAGCCCACTCTACCCCAAAGCCCCAAAGATGTTCTTAGAATGAAACAGTGGTGGGGTTCAAGAAAATTTACTTCTTTGGCATGGCTTCGTGGGCATGGCTTCGTGGGTGTGGCAGGGGAATGATGCTGCAAAATGCCCATTCCCTTTGCACCCCACTAACCTGCTTTCCAGCTCAATTCTCCTGTGCAGGGCAACCAAAGGAGACTCAGCCAATCAGCTGGACTCAGGAGGCAGAGAATAGATGCGGTTGGTGGGGCCAGTCAGAGGTGGGATTTGCCAGTTCTCCGAATTTCTCAGAATTTCCGCCACCGGTTCTCCAGAACTGGTCAGAACCTGCTGAATACCACCTGTGGGATGGAAGGATCTCAGTAGACCAGAAAGAAGCATCAAGAGCTAAAGATGCTAACCCAGGTCCCCAAAGTCATTCCACTCCCAGAATTCCTGGAAGAGATGAGATGCAATCTTCATTCTGGGATTTGGGTTGAGGAAGAAAGGAGCAGCTGTGTCTTGTAGGACTGAAGCTTGGATAAGTCGCCTTCTTCTTGGTGCTTCCTCTTGGAAGCAGGACTAGAAAACTTATTTATTCTGTTTTGGTTTTTTTGGCTATTTGCTGGCTTGTTCCAGTTGTCATATTCCAGTTGTTCATGAACAGGATAAGTGAGGCCAAACAGTCTGAGAAAGTTTAAGTGAAACACGTTTAATGCCCTACAATTTGATTCATTCAATTTAAAGGGAGATAACATTTAATGCATTCTAATTTTTGAATTAATAGAATAATCTTCATTCTGCCTTCTTTATTAGCTTTTTATCCACGGCTTTACTTTATGAGAAATTCTGTCCCTTCAGGGTGAAAAAAGAGGAAGATGAGAAAGCCAAGATCAGCCTACGATCTCTTTCTCTAGATCCTTATCTGCTTTACTGATGAGTTTCTGACTTCTTACTCAATTAATTGTAAACTCTGCAGCTCATTTTGACTCAGAGCAGAGCTGAGTCTGTACTGCCCTGTTTTCCCTTTGAATTCTTCTTCTTTTTTTTAATCTAATTGCATCTTCTTGATTAGCTTGGAAATGGGTGGCTCTCTTCTGCTGCTCAAAATCAATTTCTTTATTCCTGGGATTCATTAATAGCTTTATGAACCTTAGATGTACCTTCATCTTAATTTCTTGGCCAGATGATAGAAAACACACAGATTGGCCAACCCCAAGGATCAGCTTGGCATGTCTCAAGTATTGGCCCTTTATGATCGAGGGGAGAAGAAAAAGGGAGAAGCAGAAGGAGAAATTGTGATAAAATAATTAAAACATTTTCCTGATTTGGGTACTTTAAAGACTGCCAAGAAACAACTTCCTTTCTCTTCTTTTTCCTCTTCTTCTTCTCCTCCTCCTCCTTCTCCTCCTCCTCTTTTTCTCCTCTTCTTCTTCCCCTTCCTCCTTCCTCCTCCTTCCTTTGTACAATTTACCACTCTCTTGCTTTTATTCTCATAAATACATTCAGGAATTTATTTGTCTTCAGAAGATCTCATTTTTTGAACAAAAGCTCATCCTATAATTGAAGCGTACAAATTTTCTCTGGCTTCTTTTAAGTTCTTTGCCCAAAGTTGTGATCTAGTGGTTGGCATGAATTCCTATTGCTTGGAAGAGGTGGACCAATAAACAAGGAAGGAGGTAGCTCACTTTTTTTTTGTCCCCTGCAAAACTTTGATCAAAATTCAGCTGCCCTCTTCAGTGAGTAAATCCTAATATTTGTCTAAGACGACAAGGCAGTTTAATGTTCCACCTTGTAAAATTTACAATTGTGGTGCCTATTGATTTGCTTTGTGTAATTTAATGGTCGGCTCTGATATTTAATCTACATTAATACAGAATCAGGAAGACTAAGTTGTAGCTTCAGAAAGATTATGCATATATTGGGTTTCTATGCAGAGCAAACATCTATGGACATAAGAGGATCATACAGCCTTTTAGCTAATGCATCCAATAATTAGAACTACTTTTGAGAAAATGTTTGTTTTCCTACATCACAGTCTCTTCTGCTCTCATTTTTTTTCTTCTTCTCATTTTATAAATAACTTTATTTTCCCAAGCTGCTCTGATTTTAGCTGGTGGCCATATGCTTTCCCTGTATTCCAGCTGATGTGCGTTTAGCACTGATTTTACTTATGATCAATATTTAAATATTTCCAGCTTGTTTTTTAACCACTTTCCAAACTTTTAAGCATAACCGTGAGGAGTCAACCAAAGCTAGAGTACAAGTGACATCAACAGGCTGTCTGGTCTTCTTCCAGTTTTGCTTTGCATTAATTATTTGTTTCGAGGCTGAATTAGCAACTTATTTTGCTGATGCTAAGCTACGATTCGTTCATCCATGTTTATGGAGTAAATCACAACGGTTGGATTAAAAGCGTACATTACAGAATGTAAACTAAGTATCACAAATCATCGTATCTGAATTCATTTAAACTACCAGGCAAAAATCAAACAAACAAAATTATGGATTGTTGTGCAACAGGTCCTTTTTGTAGCCATGATGATTCCAATACTTACGTTGCAACACACACTTAGTCATTCACCCTCTTTTGCCCTATAAACATCATTTCAACTCAGAGTAGTGTGGAACCAATTTCTCTGAAGAACAACCTTAACCTGATTTAAAATTAACCTGTGTTGAGGTTCAGAATTAAGGTGGGCCAACCTTGAAGATTTTTCATGAATGAAGCTACATTTCTGGAATTCTTTTCACCTAGAACTTCTGGCTTTCTCTTTCACATGCTTTCCCTTTAACTAGGTGTAAAAGGTGCTGGCTAGGGCTGGGCTGCTGCTGAGGTCATGTGATCTTCATTTTAAACATTCTGTGACAGTTTAAACATTCTGTGACAGAATGGTCAATCAAATGGCAACTTCAAATCTCAACAAATAAATGCTCTGTCTTACATATTGGCAAAAAAAAATCAGAAAATAAAATGCAAGCTAAATAATCAAGACCTTTTTAAGGATCCAAACTCTGTCAAGGACCTTGGAGTGCTCATCTCTAATAACCTAAGTGCCAGAGCCCACTGTAACTTCATAGCCAAAAGGGCATTCAGAGTTGTTAATCTAATCTTACGTAGCTTTTTCTCTGGTAATATCACACTACTAACTAGAGCATACAAAACATTTGCTAGGCCTAGACTTGAATACAGCTCATCAGTCTGGAACCCATGTCATGTATGTGACATTAACACAATTGAAAAAGTCCAGAAATATTTCACAAGAAGAATTCTCTACTCCTCTACTCGTTGCAGAAGACCTTATGCCACCAGACTTGAAACTCTAGACCTAGAAAACCTAGAACTACGCCGCATTTGGACCAATCTAAATATAGTATATAAAATCATACATTGCAAAGTCCTACCTGCAAATGAATACTTCAGCTTCAACCATAACAACACAAGAGCATACAATAGAGACAAACTCAAGATTAACAGCACCAAACTTGACTGCAGAAAATACGACTTCAGCAACAGAATGGTCAATGTTTGGAATACTCTACCTGACTCTGGTTTCTTCCCAAAACCCCCCAAAATTTAACTTTAGACTGTCTACTATTGACCTCACACCCTTCCTAAGAGGCCTGTCGGGGGCATGCATAAGTGTACCAATCGTGCCTAACGTCCCTGTCCTATTGGTTTTTTTTTCTTATAACTATCTATCTCATGTATTCAAAACTATGTTTATTCTTATACCTGTATCTTATAAGTGATTGACAAATCAAATAAATACTTAAAAATACTAATGTTTCCCACCGAATCTCACATTCCTTGCTCCCTCTCCACCTGGCAGCTGCCAGTTATCTGTCTGATCCCATCATTATTTTACTCATATGTGATCATTTGGTTTCTCTGTTTAACTACAAAAATATCTCAGAAGTGTTGATCGACAGGCCACATGTTATCTAGTAGCTTTTAAAATAGATTAGAGGAATACATTTGGTGACAGGGTTTTTTTTAGTCACTTCCATGATTCCTGTGTCCTAAGCAGTGCAAACTGGTTCATAAACACAACACGCACTACATTATGTAAGGGTAAGGAAAGCTGCCTCCACAGCTGTGCTGTAATGCTGAGCTTGTGAGTTTTCTTTGTATTAGCCTTGTGTAAGTTATTCTAGTACAAACAAGAGCTCTTAATTTCCTTGTAGTTTCAAATGAGTCCTCAGATTGCATAACCATATTAAAAGCAAACCATCACAATAAAACATTCAAGTGATCAATCAAGGAAGGTGGAAAGAAATACAACATGAGTTAATGGCGTTAGCTTTCCCAGCAGGAGGCCCAGAATTGACTTTGTTGCATGGAAAAGGTTAAAAGCCTACTATTTTTTTTTTTTTAAAAGCAACCAGATTTTGAAGAGGTGAAGTTCATATTGTTCTGCCTTCCCTAAGAGGCAAACATTATGCCCCCTTGAAGACTGGCCTGTCTCCACTTGAACCCTAGGCAACAATTATTCATGACTCCATTTTAAGAGAGCAGTATAGTTTTACAAAGGTCATGTGAAGTACAGTAGAGCAAAACCAGATCTGAGATTCCTGCAACAATCCCCAAGTGAAATCCCTCTAGTTCCCGCATCTGCCCTCTCATTGGCTCCCCTCATGTCCAATCAGATTCAAACTAGATGTTTTTGGAACAGAGTGTCCTTTGAAAGCAGCTGCATTCTTTTCTCTATCTGGATGTCCTTGAGTTGGTTCTCTGGTTGGCATAAAGCTTTTTGGAGTTCCCACCTTTTTCTCCCTTCCAACTGGCTTTCCTTTCCCACTCTCAAGTTATAGCAGGCTGGCACCAAAGCATGGCAAAAGCAGGAGCAAGGTGACAGATCTGACATTACATCCTGCAGGACAGGGCAACCTTGGCAGAAATTTAGCAGCCAAGAGAAGTTTATGGGAGCCTAATAAAAGTAAAGATAAAGGTTCCCCTTGCACATATGTGCTAGTTGTTTCCGGCTCTAGGTTACAAAATCGAAGAGCCAGCGCTGTCCAAAGATGTCTCTGTGGACCTGTGGCCAGCAGGACTAAACACCGAAGGCACACTGAATGCTGTTCCCTTCCCACCAAAGGGGTCCCTATTTTTCTACTTGCATTTTTTTACATGTTTTGAACTGTTAGGTTGGCAGAATCTGGAACAAGTAATGGGAATTCACTCCATTCTGCAGCGCTAGGGATTCAGACTGCTGAACTGCCAACCTTTCTGATTGACAAGCTCATTGTCTTAGCCACTGAGCCACCACGTTCCTTATATCTTCAAGCAAATTGCTTTCCATTTTCCTCCCTCTAGGTGAACATTTAAATATTTCTTTTCTGCTGTAACATTGTTAATTGAGTGCCCAATTAACTGGATCAAGTATAGATTGCTAGGCAGAAGTCAACCAAATATCACAAGAGGTGGTTTGTTTTCATCAAGGGTGAAGATGTCTATCATCCTAATGAAAGGAGATATGTTTTCAGTTCCATGTATCTCTTGGGTCTTCTGCTTCTTCTGTATTCTTTTCACAACATATCAGTTAAGAATCTGGATTTTAAAGGAATAGCTGATTCAAGAGGTCTTTCCTATACTTCCTTGATCATGAAGAAACCATTGAGATGTCTATGGAGATTCTCAGTCATCCAGGTCAGGTCATTTTTCAAGAGGCAACTGGACTTTCTGAACTTTTTGGTTTTTCCTTGAAGACATTTTGCTTCTCATCCAAGAAGCTTCTTCCTAAAAGCTGAAGAAGCAGAGCTGAAGAAGCTTCTTGGATGAGAAGCAAAACATCTTCCAAGAAAAACCAGAAAGTCCAATTGCCTCTTGAAAAAGCACCTTTGGGGAAATCATTGAGATGTTTCTCCTTATGGCTGGTTATAAATTCAAATGGAAATCCACAATTTGGCAGGGATTTGCTAGAAGCTGAAGGAACCAAAAAGTTGGTGGAGCTATTCACTGATTCCGTTTATTTAGTCCAGTATTATTAGATCATGCATGCCTTTTTCAGTTACATGACAAAATGCAGGCTAGAGTTAATTTCTGGAGAGACTTTGGGTGCTCGTGAATATAACAATATATCACACAATTAACCTAAAGTCCAAGCATGCATGGCAACATTTTTTTCAGTATAAATAGAACAAGAAAATAAGGAAAGTTGAGGAACTTCCAGAAGTGGTGAACTGCAGTTGCAAGCAATATGTCTAAGGAAGAGGAATGCTGGGAGGTATAATTTAGCTATATCTGGAGAATCAATTTTCCTCTTTTTAATCATAATTGTCTGAACATTTTACAAAAACAGGGAACTCCTACCCCCTTTTAAAAAAAAGAGAGAGAGATCCAGGATCTGCATCTTCTCACACTTACTATCTGAATATTGTTGCAGGAAGGGAAGGTGGGGAAGGAGCCCTAATATAGACATTATCATCCTTGTCCCTACTCTAGCATTATATGACTCGTACCTCATTTTTTTATAACTTTTTCCTCTTCCTGCATTCATTTTGTAATCAAAATTACACCTGCTATTGAATTAATCAGATGTTCACCTGCAGTTTTGGCTGATTTTTCAGGAACTGGTGGGACTTTTCTTGTGCATGTAAAATACCTCATTTGTGTCCCTGGAACAGTAGGACATCAAGTTTCACAGGCCCGAGGGAAGGAAGAACCAACCGAGAGCTTTGTGATTGACAGCCATTCATAAGCAGCGATTATGGGTGAAAACTTTCTCCAGCAAATAACAAGAAACTGTGATGAGTTCTTCATATCACAGGTATCAGATCAGGTAGGACAAGAAAAGGGATGCTGTTATTTCTACTTTGCAGTAATGGTGAATATCTGTAGCTCAGGTGTAGAATGAGGGTGAAGGTCCATTCTCTGAGTTTATGGGTTGGTTTCTGAATGTTTCGTTACAGATGTTACCATGTAACCCCTTCAGTGGAGTTTCCTGCTTCCCTAACTTTACAAGCAGCTCTGCCTCTTTGCCCTCAGAGAAGCAGCCTCTCCCACTTGGGACTCCAGACTACATTCACTACAGTATCCTGGATAATCTTGACTATTTATTGGCTCCAGAATTGGAGGGAGTGTTTCTGGTTCCACAGAAAGGTTGGCTTTTTCTAACCAATGTGGATCTGTGGGAACCTGTAGGTGCTCTATAAACTATATGTAAGAGCCTTCTCAAGTGCTGAAAGCTGAAATTTTTATTGGTCAAAGCAGGAACTGACAAGGATTTGTCTTGAAGCATCAGCACACAAGGAACTTGTGAATGATGAATTGCAGGCAGGTTAATTCCATTAAAATATCCCCAACACACACTGCAACAGATTTATTGCTTCTGCCTCCTAACAATTGCTAAGCCTTGTGCAGAATGCTAATCTAATCAGTTGAGGGAAAGAAAGCTCTCTGCCACTCAACTGGGGGAAATCTTTTATTTCCGCTGAGTCAATTCCAACCTCAGTGAGATAAAGCAAATATAATAAAATGATTCATTTTGTGGTCAGTAACATACCTCCCTGCAGAAGACTAAAAAGAAAGAAAGGGTAAACCAGTTCATTTTTAACAAATTGTATCACATTTGGTAGACCTGATTGGGATTATCTGCAGGGGTCAACAATGAGTGTAGAGATTCTCTAGATAATCTCTGTTTCTTTTTGCTGGTTAGAATGTTGAGTTTTCAAAAGAAGAGAGAAGAGGATAGATAAACAGATGCAATGGAAAGAGAGAGAGAAGATGGATGGACGGACAGATGATAGATAAATAGATAGACAGATAGATAGATATAACAGTTAGATTATAGGAAATTTAAAGATGGTAGATAGATGATTGTTAGATAGACAGAGACAGACCGATGCAGTTTTGACATGATGTGGAAGGGCTGTCATTGAACTATGAACTTCCAAAGAAGTCTCAAGTCTAAGCACTAAGATCCACCAAAACCAGCAAGTCAGTATGAATATATTGATATTTTTATTCTTTTATTTATTTTTGTCAATAGCTTACAAGATAATAGGTATAAGTATATACATAGTTATGAATACATGAAATGGGTACATATAAGAAA